>JAWWEA010000062.1:7032991-7047441 GCA_035222095.1 Andricus quercuspetiolicola | reverse complement strand
TTTTATGCTCAATTATATATTTAGCAATTATTTTATTATTTTTCAACGTTATTTATTAAACATTTATATTGTCTAAAAATAAACAAAAACTATGATTTTATAATTTACTATCAATTAAAATAACTTATAAATAAGATAGTTAAACTAAAAAAGTTTGATTTAAAAAAAAGTTTATTTTCAAACAAATAGTTTAATCTTCTACCAAATTGTTGAACTTTCAATAAGAGAAGATGAATTTTTAACAAAATGCATGAATTTCGTACAAAATAGTTGAATTTACAAATTATATTGGATAAAATAACCGAAAATGGAATAATTAAATTTTCAAAGAAAAAAATTATTTTTTGAGCAGAAAAAAAGTTTGAAGATAATAGACGAATTTCTAAACAAATTGTTGTATTTTGAAGCAAAAAAAGAATTATCTACAAAACAGTTGAATTATCAATCCAAAAATATGATTTTTCCACAAAAAAGTTGAATTTCTACTAAATAGTTGAATTTTCCACTAAAGCTAATTTGAAACCAAATAGCTTAATTTTCTAAAAAGTTGGGGAATTTTCAGCAAAAAAATTAATTTTCAACTAAATAGTTTAATTCACTAACAAATTGCTGAACTTTCAACCAAAAAAGGTGAATTTTTAAAAAAAAATGCATAAGTTCTGTACCAAAAAGTAAAATTTTCAACTTATGATTTTCACCAAAAAATGGAATATTTAAATTTTCAGATGTTGAGTTTTCAACCAAGGAAGACGAATTTTTCACCAAATAATCGAGTTTTGTGAAATAGTTGAGTTTTCAACAAAAAAAGTTAATTTTCAAGAAATTAGTTTAATTTTTTACCAAATTATTTTAAAAAGCCTACCTTGCTTATATATCTATATATTTTCTTATTTTATCCTTTTAGAAAAAAAAATTATAAAAACGATGTGCTTTATATAAGTTCTTTCAAAAAAACGTTTGTTGTGAAAAAAATTAATTTTTTTTTATTGCTCAAAATGTCATTTTGAGCTATCTAATTCGATTTTTTCTTTGAGTAACATATTTTAAATAAAAAATTTCCAAACTTAAAAAATTGACGACAATTTAAAATTCACGAATTTCAGTTTAGATACAGAAATTTTCTTGTTTCAGAAATTTTACATTTTCGGTAATTTTATAATTTTGGAAATTTTCCATTTCAAAAATTGTCTTTTTTGGGTATTTTATATTTCGAGATTTTTCAGTTGTTTCAATATTAACCGATTTTCACATCTTTTTCTACTTTTATCGGATGCCAGCCAACAAATTTTTTTCTGGTCTCAAAAAATTGAACTATTTTTATCATTTTCATTTTCATATTACCGAAAATTTGTAAAATTGTAAAATCAACTATAAAACCAACATAATCAATCAAAAATTTCGTTTTCTAATATAAAGATTGTAAAAACTTATTTTTGTGTCATATAGAAAAATGTTGAATAAATTTGTAAGAAAGGCATTAAAAAATTATTTTCCATTGCAACAAAATTGTTTAAAAATATTTTATTTAAAGCACATAGGTTTAATCATTTTTCCTCTAGAAGAATATTTTGAAGTATAAAATGAAGAAGTGTAAATAAAATAAGGGAAAGCTTTTTTTAGGAACCGAGTTAAAAAAGAATTATTTTTTAAATATGAAAGGATGACTATGAACCTATTGGAACAAATTGGAACTAGTGCAATTTGTATTTTAGAGTCTCAAAAAGTATGCAAAATAGAAAAAGTTGAATAATTTATTAAAAAATCCGAGTGAAATTTTTGGCAATCTATATTTTCCCCATCAAACAAATAAGTAACAAAAGTTTTTAAAAAATCGATGATTTAATTGTCTGGTTTGCGTGAGCCTGGCGTGGAATCCACCACACACTAAATCGCACAATGTAAAAAAGCTATAATAACATAAAAGTGAAAGTCAAATAGAAAATTATACCTTTATAGTATATTACTTAACCATCATGAATTATTTTCGAAGCCAGTGCGGTGCCACTGCCACAAATTTAAAACGTTATTTACTTTTGAAATTTATTTAATATTTTCTTATTACCGTTTTTATTTGCTTAAAGAATTATATTATGATAAGAAAGTTTCTTTAAATCGACGCATCCATTCCATACCACTCCACGTCGCGTTTAGGCGGTGTACTGCTTCACGCCCGTTTAGGCGGTGTACCGCGTCACGTCCCGCTTAGGCGGCGTACTGCGTATGGAATGAAAGCGTCGAATATGTAAATTGTGATTTGTAAGTGTCTGCACGGCCATCGACATGCAAATCTGGTGCTACGAGTCGAATTAAAATGTTACTTTTGACAATCATGCAAGCTCGCAATGCAAAGAATTTTAGCGAGTTAGATCATCTTACTGTGCGTAGATTAAGTCGAATGATCTAGGATATGAATGCGCGAAAAATTAAACTAAATCTCACTTTAAAAGCTATCTTCCGTTTCTGTCCGTTTCTGCGCAAACCGTAGTAGTAAGTGGCGCCCCTAACTACTCACTGTAGTAGTAAGGCGGGCCCTTACTACTTACCGTAGTAGCGATGGGCGCCCTTTGTTACTCACGGTAGTAGTAAGCGGCGCCTCTTAATACTCACCGTAATAGTAAGCGGCGCCTCTTACGTCTACCGTAGTAGTAAGCGGTGCCGCTTACTACTTACCGTTGTAGTAAGCGGCGCTTCTTAATACTCACTGTAGCAGTAAGGCGTGCCCTTATTACTTACCGTAGTAACAATGGACACCCATTATCACTTACCGTAGTAGTAAGCGGCGCTTCTTACTATTCACTCTAGTAGTAAGGGACGCTCTTACTACTTACCGTAGTAGCGATGGGCACCCCTTATCACTCTCCGAGGTAGTAAGCGTCGCCTCTTACTACTCACTGTAGTAGTAAGGCGCGCCCTTATTACTTACCGTAGTAACAATGGACGCCTATTATCACTTACCGCAGTAGTAAGCGGCGCCTCTTACTATTCACTCTAGTAGTAAAGCACGCTCTTACTACTTACCGTACTAGCGATGGGCGCCCCTTACTACTCAATGTAGTAGTAAGGAACGCACAGTTACTACTCACCGTAGTAGCAATGGGCGCCCCTGATCACTCATAATAGGCGGCGCCACTTACCACTCACCGCAGTAGTATTGAGCGCCACTTATTACTCACCGTAGTAGTTAGGGCGCTCCTTACTACTTACCGTCAACCGCGGCTATTATGGTACGTTTCGGGTAAATGTGGGACAACATTTATGCTCTTTAAATCCGTACAGCAAAATCACACAAATAAAAAAGTTTTTTACGGACCTTAAGATACCTTAAGATAGCCCCGGTTACCGGTACCTATCAACCTACTCGCCAGAGTTGATCCACAGAAATACATAAAATACAATTTAATATTGCAAAATGAAATCCAAAATGGGATACTAGTATTTATTAAATTGGTTCCGGAAACGAAATGATCTTACCTAAGGACCAAGAAAAGAGACTGAATGGCAATTCCAGAAAGTGACATTCTTTTTTTTTAATTCAACTTTCGTTAAAAGTTTCTCATTGATTTCAACCGAATTATGCCTCATCAGACGAAATCTTAGAGGTACTAAAATTATTTCTAATCGCAAGCTTCATTAAAAATAACGATGATATAACTATAAAGAATATAGTATGTGCTTTGTATAGTCAACCCTGGCGTGTAAAGGTAAATATTATAAATATGTAACGACGATGACAATTTTAATGATCGACAACAAATTGTCGATGCTGCTTTCGCTCAAACGTGTACCGAGCATAATGCGAAAACTTGAGAGAAGAAGAAGGTGGTAAAGATTATACATAAATTAGGTAATTTAAATTTGTATGCCAGCTGTCAGTCTTTTCATGCTTGATCGAAAACGACCGAGTGTTCGGCCAAACTCTCCGAACCGAATCGATATCCTGGTCGCGTCTTCAGTACCTTACGATATTTAATATTACGCTAATGATGAAACTATTTGCGCTGTTCTATATAAATATATACATATATATCTATTTTAAAATCCAATAAAATCAATAATAAAACGATTATTCTTGTTCTTATACAAAAAATCTGTGTTTTTATTGAATTCATCCTTCTCAAAATCCTTTCCAAAAAAAATTTCGTTTTAAGAAGTTCAAGGAAAAAAATTATTTTAACCCTGAATATCAGGAAAAAAAAAGATTTAAAAAAAAGTTTTTTTAAGTCATTTAACTCTACTTTAATTTACTTGAATTGCCTTGAATTTTTCTTTCTCTTTTGAATTCTTTTGAATCAACTTCAATTTTCATCAATTTATTAATTTCGCTGCAATTCAGTATAACTTCCGAATTCCGTCGAATTCTCTCGAATAAAGTTATACACTCACAAATGCTTTTCAATTACCGTGAATCTGCTTGAATTCTTTTAAATCTACTTGAATTCTCATCAATTCGTTTAAATTACTTTTCATTCGCTATAACTCTACTAAATTGCGTCAAATTCTCTTGAATAAAGTCGAATTTTCATAAATTCTTTTCAATTATCAAGAATAAAATTGAATTATTTTCAGTCTAGTTGAATTTACTTAATTTGCCATGAACTTTCTTGAATTCTCATCAGTTCGCTAAAGTTCGCTTTAATTCGCTGCGAATCTCTGAAATTTCATGAAATTTTCTTGAATAATGTCGCATACCATTGAATTCTTTTAAATGATCCTGTATCCGCTTGAATTCTTCTAAATCTAGTTGAATGTACTTGCGCTCCCTTGAATTCTTTTCAATCCGCTTGAATTTTATAAATTCGATTAAATTTCCTTCAATTCGCTATAGCTCTTTGAAAGACCGTCCATTTTTCTTGAATAAAGTGAAATGCTGAATAATTCTTTTTAATTCTCTTGAATCCACGTGAATTCTTTCAAGTCTACTCGAATTCTCATCAATTCGTTTAAATTTCTTTTAATTCGCTATAACTCTATCAGATTCCGTCGAATTCTCTCGAATAAGGTCGAATACCCATAAATTATTTTTAATTATCTAGAATACAATTGAATTATTTTCAATACACTTGAATTTACTTGATGATATCAACTTTCTTTAAATCTCATCCGTTCGCTTAAGTTCGCTTTAATTCGCTATAAATCTCTGAAGTTACATCAAATTTTCTTGAATAAAGTCGCATACTATTGAATTCTTTCTAATTCTCTTGAATCCACTTGAATTCTTTTAAATCTACTTTGAATCTCATCAATTCGTTTAAATTTGTTTTAATTCGCTATAACTCTTCAAATTCCGTCGAATTATCTTGAATAAAGTCGAATTTTTATGATTTCTTTTTAATTATCTAGAATACGGTTGAATTATTCTAAATCTACTTCAATTTCCTTAAGTTGACTTGAATTTTCTTGAAATCTCATCAGTTCGCTTTAATTCGCTATAAATCTCTGAAATTTCTTCGAATTTTCTTGAATAAAGTCGCATACCATTGAAATCTTTCAAATTCTTCTGCATCCGCTTGAATTCTTTTGAATCTACCTGAATGCACTTGCACTTCCTTGAATTCTTTTCAATCCACTTGAATTTTATAAATTCGCTTAAATTTCGTATAATTCACTATAACTCTTTCAAATCCCGTCCAATTTTCTTGAATGAAATAAAATGCTAACAAATTCTTTCTAATTCCGTTGAATTTCCGTGAATTCTTTTATATCTTCTTGAATTCTCGTCAACTCGTTTAAATTTGTTTTAATTCGCTATAACCCTACAAATTCCGTCGAATGCTCTTGAATAAAGTTGAATTTTCATAAATTCTTTCTAATTATCTAGAATACAATTGAATTATTTTCAATCTGCTTAAATTTATAAATTCGCTTAAAATCCCTTTCATTCGCTATAACTCATTCAAAGACTATCCATTTTCCTTGAATAGAGTAAAATGCTAACAAATTCTTTTTAATTCTCTTGAATCCACTTGAATTATTTTAAATCTACTTGAATTTATTCAAGTTCCTTGATTTCTCTTGAACAAGCGTGGATTCTCATCAATTCGCTTGAATATGTTCTTATTCGCTATAACTCTACCAAATTCCGTCGAATGCTCTTGAATAGAGTCGAATTTTCTAAAAAAAAATTAATTATCTAGAATACGATTGAATTATTTTGAATCTACTTGAATTTACTTAAGTTGGCATGAATTTTCTTGAATTCTCATCAGTTCGCTTAATTTCGTTTTAATGATTCGCTATAAATCTCTGAAATTACATCGAATTTTCTTGAATAAAGTCGCATGCTTCAATTTCCTATAACTTTTCCAAATTCCATCGAATTTTTTTTAAAACTACTTGAATTTGCTTAGGTTACCCTGAAGTCTTTTCGATCCACTTGAATTCTTTTAAACTTATTTAAATTTACTTCAGTTACCTTGGATTCTTTCGAATCCACTTAAATTCTCATAAATTCGCTTAAATTTGCTTCAATTCGCTATAACTTTTGCAAATTCCGTCAAATTCTCTCGAATACTAATAAATTCATTTTAATTCTCTTGAATCCACTTGACTTTTTTTAAATCTATTTGAATTCTTATCAATTCGTTCAAATTTGTTGCCACTTCTTAAAACTCTACTGAATTCCATCGAATTCTCTTGAATAAAGTCGAATACCAATAAATTCTTTTTAATTCTCTAGAATGCAATTAAATTATTTTTAATCTACTTGAATTTACTTAGGTTACCTTGGAATCTTTTCAATCCGCTTAAGTTTTTTTAAATTCGTTTGAATATACTTGAGTTACCTTGAGTTCTTTTGAATCCACTTGAATTCTTATAAATTCGCCTAAATTTCCTTCAATTCACTATAACTTGTTCAAATTCCGTCAAATTCTCTCGAATGAAGGTAAATATTAATAAATTTATTCTAATTCTCTTGAATTCACTTAATTTCATTCAAATCTACTTGAATTCTCACAAATTCGTTCACATTTATTTTAAATCGTTATAATTAAATCGTTATAGCTCTACGAAATTCCGTCGAATTCTCTTGAATACAGTTGAATGTCAATAAATTATTTTTAATTCTCTAGAATACAATCAAATTATTTTCAATGTACTTAAATTTAGTTAAGTTGACATGAATTTTTTTGAATTTTCATAAATTCGCTTAAGTTTGCTGTAATTCGCAATAACTCTCTGAAATTCCGTCGAACTTTCTTGAATAAATTAGAATACCATTGAATTTTTTATAATTCACTTGCATTTGCCTGAATTCTCTTAAATTTAATTAAATTCACTTAGGTTACCTTGCATTCTCTTAAATACGCGCGAATTCTTATCAATTCGCTTAAATTTCTTTTAATTCTTTCTAACTCTCTTACATTTCCGTCGAATTTTCTTGAAAGCGAATACCAAAGCTTTCCTTTTAATTTCCTTGAATCCGCTTGAATGCTTTTGAATCTACTTGAATTTACTTGAGTTACCTTGAATTCTCTTGAATGCGCTTGAGCTTTTTTCAATTCGAATTAATTTGTTTCAATTCGCTGTAACTCTCTAACATCATGCCGAATTCTCTTGAATACAGTCAAAAATCAATAAATTCTTTCAAATTTTCTTTGCATCAACTTGAATTCTTTTAAATAAAATTTAATAGCAAATGATTCTTATTAATTCTCTTGAATCCACTTGGATTCTTTTGAATCAACTTGAATTAATTTGACATACCTTAATTTTTTTTAATCCGTTTAAATTCTTTTAAATTTATTTGAATTTACTTAAGTTACCTTGAATTCTTTTGATTCCACTTGTATTCTCTTAAATTCACTTTTTGTTACAATTCAGTACAACTTTTCCAAATTCCGCCAAATTTTCTCGAATAAAGGTGAATACTAATAAATTCATTTTAATTCTCTTGAATCCACTTGAGTTCTTTTAAATCTACATAAATTTTCATCAATTCTTTCAAATTTGTTTTAAATCGCTACAACTCTACTAAATTCCGTCTAATTCTCTTGAATAAAGTCGAATACCAATAAATTCTTTTTAATTCTCTTCAATCTACTTGATACCCTTTCAATATACTTGAATTTACTTACGTCTTCATGAATTTTCTTGAATTCTCATCAATTCGCTTAAGTTTTTTGAAGTTCTCCATAAATCTCTGAAATTACATCCAACTTTCTTGAATAACGTCGAATACCATTGAATACTTTCCAATTCTCCTGCATCTGCTTGAATTCTTTTAAATTTGCTTGTATTTACTTGCGTTACCTTGATTTATTTTGAATACTTTTGAATTCGTTTAAATCTACTTGAATTTACTTGAGTTATCTAAAATCCTCTTAAATCCGCTTGAATTCTCACCAATTTGCTTAAATTTGCTTTAATTCTCTTTAAAATTCCATCGATTTCTCTTAAATAATGTCAAATACGATTGTATTCTTTCAAATTCTTTTGAATTTACTAGAATTCTTTTAAATTTACTTGAGTTTGCTGGAGCTGCATTGAATTTTCTCGAATTATCACCAATTCGCTTTAGTTTTCTTTAATTCGCTGTGACTCTTTTAAATTCTGTTGAATTCTCTCTTATGAGAATTATATCGAATTTTATTTAATTTTTTTTTAATTCTCTGAAATTCGTGTGAATTATCAAATATATACGTGGATCTATATGGTCTGGAATTCGTTTGAGTTCTCAAAAATCTACTCGAAATTAATTGAGTTGCCCTGAATTCTCTTGAATTCGACTCAATTCTCATCAATTCCCTTTAAAACATATCTCTCTTAATTTCCGTCGAATTTTCTATGAAACAGCTTAAATTATTTACTCGAGTCACCTTGAATTCTCTTAAATAAGCTTAAATTCGCAGCAATTCGCTTAAATCTGTTTTAATTTGCTATAACTATTTTCAATTCCATCGAATTATCTTGAATAAAGTCAAATATCCAAGCATTCTTCTCAATCCTTTTGAATCCGCTTGAATTATTTTGAGTCTACTTGAATTTACTTCATTTTTACCTTAAATTCTCCTAAATCCATTTGAATTTTTTTTAATCTATTTGAATTTACTTGAGTTACCTTGAATTCTTATGAATCCGCTTAAATTCCTTCAAGTTTATTTAAATTTACTTTAGTTATCTTGATTTATCTTGAATCCACTTGAATTTACATAAGTTCGCTTAAATTTGCTTTAATTCCCTTAAAATCGCTTTAATTCGCTATGAATCTCTAAAATTCCGTCGAATTTTTTTGAATATAAACAAATACCATTGAATTCTTACTAATTATCTTGTATTTGCCTGAGTTTTTTTATACATACTTAAGTTTACTTGAGTTACCTTGAATTTTCATCAATTCGCTTAAATTTGTTTTAATTCGCTATAAATCTCCTCAATTTAATCGAACTCTCTTCAATAAGTCGAGTACCATTGAATTATTTCGAATACTTCAGCATTCACTTCAATTCTTTTAAATCTACTTGAATTTATATGATTTACCTTGAATTTTCTTGAATACGCTTAAATTCTCATCAATCCGCTTAAGTTCGTTTTAATTCGCTATAATTCTGTAAGATTCCGTCGAGTTTTCTTGCACGAAGCAGAATGCTATTGAATTCTTTTCAATTCTCTTAAATGCACTTGCATTTACTTGAGTTGCCTTGAATTCGCAATAACTCTTTCAAATTCTGTCAAATTCTATCAAGTAAAGTAAAATACGAATAAATTCGTTTAAATTCTTTTGAATACAGTTGAATTTTTTAAATCTCCCTAAATTTACTTAAATTACCTCGAATTATATTGAATGCGCTTCAATTTTTATCAACTCTTATATATCTGTTTTAATTCGCTGTAACTCTCTTGAATTTCGTCGAATTAATTCTCTTGAATCTGTTTTAATTCTTTCAATTTAACTTGAATTTACTCGAGTTCTCCTGAATTTTCTTGAATTCGCTTGAATTCTCATCAATTTTCTTAAATTCGTTATAACTCTCTTAAATGCCATCAAATTCTCTTGAATAAAGTCGAATACGAATAAATTCTTTTTAATTCTCTTCAATCTACTTGATATCTTTTCAATCTACTTGAATTTACTTGAGTTACCATGAATTCTCTTGAATACGTTTTAATTCTTTTAAATCTACCTACTTGAATTTATTTGGGCTAATTTTCTTTAATTCGCTATGACTCTTTCAAATTACGTCAAATTCTCTTGAATACAATCAACTAACAATAAATTCTTACTAAATTGCGTAATTTCGCTTCAATTAGCCATAAATCTCTGCGATTCCACCGATTTTTTAAAAATAAAGTCGAATACCGTTGGATTCCTTTTTATTCTCTTTAATCCACTTGGATCCTTTTAAATATACTTTAATTTACATAATTTACATTTAAACCTCTTGAATTTGCTTAAATTCTTTTATATCTGCTTGAATTTACTATAGCTGTCTTGAGTTCTCCTGAATATGCTTGAACCACTTTAAATCTACTTGAACTTATTTGAGCTACCTTGAATTCTCTTGAATTCTCTTCAATCCGATTGGATTCTCATAAATCCATCTAAATTTACCATACATTCGCTGCAACTCTTTAAATGCCATCGAATTCTCTTGAATAAAACAAAGTATCAATAACCTTTCTTTAATTCTCTTGAATCCACTTGAATTCTTTTGAATCTGCCTAAATTTACTGTAATTGCCTTGATTTTTCTGGAATTCTCACCAATACTCTTAATTTCGCTTTAATTAATTCAATTGACTTAATTTACCTTAAATCATCTTGAATTACCTTGAATTTTTTTAAATATACTTGAATTTACTAGAGTTGCCTTGAATTCTCTTGAATACGCTTGAATTCATTTAAATCTACTTGAATTTGTTTGAGCTACCTTGGATTCTCTTGAATTCATTTAAATTCTCTTCAATTCACTTAAATTCTCTTGAATTCCCTTGAATTCTCTTAAATCCGCTTGAATTCTCCTCAATTCGCCTAAATTTTCTTTAATTCGCTCTAACTCTTTCAATTTCCGTCGGATTCTCTTGAATAAAGTCAAATACAAATAAATCTCTTGAATTCACTTAAATTCTCTTGAATTCACTTAAATTCTCTTGAATTCACTTAAATTCTCTTGAATTCTCCTAAATCCGCTTGAATTCGACCTCAGTTCGCGTAAATTTTCTTTAATTCGTTCCCAATCTTTCAAATTCCGTCGAATTCTCTTGAATAAAGTCAAATACAAATAAATTCTTTGTAATTTTCCTCAATCCATATAAATTCTTTTAAATCTACTTGAATTTACTTGAGTTGCCTTGAATTCTCTTGAATACGCTTGCATTCTTCTGAATCTACTTGAATTTATTTGAGCTACCTTGGATTCTCATGAATTCTCTTAAATCCGCTTGAATTCCCCGTCAATTCGCGTGAATTTTCTCTAATTCGTTCTAACTGTTTCAAATTCCGTCTAATTCTCTCTAGTGAAGTCAAATACAAATAAATTCTTTGTAATTTTCCTCAATCCACATGAATTCTTTTAAATCTACTTGAATCTACTTGAGTTGCCTTGAATTCTCTTGAATCCGCTTGAATGCTTTCAAATCTACTTAAATTTATTTGAGCTACCTTGGATTCTCTTGAATTCACTTAAATTCTCTTGAATTCTCTTGAATTCTCTTAAATCCGCTTGAATTCTCCTCAATTTGCCTACATTTTCTTTAATTCGCTCTAATCCTTTCAATTTCCGTCGAATTCTCTCGAATAAAGTCAAATACAAATAAATATCTTGAATTCTCTTAAATTCTCTTGAATTTACTTAAATTCTCTTGAATTCTCTTAAATCCGCTTGAATTATCCTCAACTTGCCTAAATTTTCTTTAATTCGCTCCAACTCTTTCAAATTCCGTCGAATTCTCTCGAATAAAGTCAAATACAAATAAATTCTTTGTAATTTTTCTCAATCCACATGAATTTTTTTTAATCTACTTTAATTTACTGGAGTTGTCTTCAATTTTCTTGAATTCTCCTACATTCGCTTGACTTCGCTTTATTCGCTATAAGTGTCTTAAATTCGGTCAAATTCTCTTGAATAAAATGGAATACCAATAAATTATTTTAAATTCTCATGAATCTGCTTAAGCTTCGTTAAATCTACTTGAATTTAATTGATCTACCTTGGTTCCTCTTGAATACACTTAAATTCTCCTCAATCCACTTAAATTTTCTTTAATTTGCTATAACTCTTTTAAATTCCATCAAATTCTCTTGAATAAACTCGAATAGCAAAAGATTCTTTTTAATTCTCCTAAATCGACTTGAATTCTTTTAAATCTACTTAAATTTACTTAAATTGTCAAGCATTTTCTTGAATTCTCATCAATTGGCGTAGGTTCGCTTTAATTTGCTACAAGCCACCGAAATCCGGCGAATTTTCTGAAGATAGTCAAACTTCATTGAATTCTTTCTAATTCTCTTAAATTCGCTTAAATTCTTTTATATCTACTTAAGTTATATTGAATTCACTTGAATTCTTTCAAGTCTACTTGAATTTCTTCAGTTGCCTTGAATTCTTTTGAATCTGCTTGAATTCTCATAAATTCACTTAAATTTGCTTCATTTCTTTACACACAACTTGTGCAAATTCCGTCGAATTCTCTTGAATGAAGTAGAAAAAAGTCAAGTCCCTGCAAATTATTTTTAATTCTTTTGGATTCACTTGAATTCTTGCATATCTGCTTAAATTTACTGGATTATCCTCAAATTTTCTTGAATTCTTGTCAGCTCGCTTATTCGCTATAAGTGTCTTATTCCTTCGGATTCTCTTAAATAAGGTCGAATACAAATGAACTTTTCCTTATTCTCTTGAATCTTCTTAAATTGTTTAAAATCTTCTTAAATTTGCGTAAGTTACCTTGAGTTCCTTTGAATTCGCTTAAATTTTTTTAAATCTTCTTTAATTTACATGACTTACCTTGAATTCTATTGAATTCTCTTGAATAAAACCAAATATCAATACATTTTTTTTCAATTCTCCTGAATCCACTTGAGTTCTTTAAAATCTATTTGAATTTACTTGAGTTGTCTTGAATTCTCACCAATTAGCTTAAATTCGCTTTTATTCTCTATAACACTCTTTGATTCCATCACATCGCCTTAAGTATCGTCGAATAACAATAACTTCTTCTGAATTCTCATGAATCCTCTGGAATTCCTTTGAATCTACATGAATTTACTTGAATTACATTGAATTCCTTTGAATTCGCTTAAACTGTTTAAAATCTTCTTAAGTTTGCGTAAGTAACCTTAAATTCCTTTGAATTCGCTGTAATTTTTTAAAATCTTCTTGAATTTACTTGAGTTACCTTGAATTCTATTGAATTCTCTTGAATTCTCTTGAATTCGCTTAAATTCTCCTTAATCCGCTTACATTTTTTTCAATTCGCTATAACTTTTTCAAATTCCACCGAAGTCTGTTGACTAAAACCAAATATCAATACGTTTTTTCAATTCTCCTGAATCTACTTGAATTCTTTAAAATCGACTTGAATTTACTTTAGTTTTCTTGAATTCTCTTGAACTCGCTGGAATTCTTATCGGGTCGCTTGAATTTGCTTTAATTCTTTATACGTCTCTTAAAGTCGGTAAAATTGGTTTTTATTTTAATATCGTCAAATTTTATTTGATGATTTTTAATTCTCTTGAATTCGCATGCATTATCTGAAATATAATTGAATTTATATTGTCTGGAATTCATTTCAATTCTCTGCAATCTACTAGAATTTGCTTGAGTTGTGTTGAATTCTCATCAATTCGCTTAAATTCGCATTAATACTTTGCAAATCTCCTTAAATATGTCAAATTCTCTTTTAATTTCATAACGTCGAATTTCATTTTATTTTTTTAAATTCTTTTGAATCCACGTGAATGATCTTAAATGAACTTGAATTGTCCTGAAGGTGCTCGAATTATCTTTCATTCATATTAAATCCCTTATATTTGCTATAACTCTCCTAAATTCCCTTAAATTTCTTCTAATCCTTTTTAATTCTTTTGAATAAGAATATTATGACTTCTATATATAATTTAATTCTACAGCACCTCTTAAACTTGTGTTATCAAATCTGGAATAGTGTTATAAAAAGTAACTATCCAATTTAAAGTGAAAATTTTCTTTAAGATGTTATAATTTTTGTTTCATACGCTCATAGAAAACTAAAGTGCCATTCCAGAAAGTATATTCTTGATGGACTTCATTGGCTAGAAAAGCTGTAATAAGCTCTGGTCGAAATTTCATAAAAGCAGATAAAAACCCTAAAATGACTTCATCCAACTTCTCCCCTATAAAACCATGAAGATTATTTATACTTCTCTTTAGACAAAAGAAGATATAAAGAATATAGAAGTATTTAACGAAAACTATAAAGGAATATGGGTTTCAAGAAAATGCATCGAATTTTATTAAGATCTTTTTTTATTAG
>JAWWEA010000062.1:6088003-6101690 GCA_035222095.1 Andricus quercuspetiolicola | reverse complement strand
TATTAATTGCGGAATCTTTTTTGGTTCAAAATTCATCTCTTTTGGTAGAAAATTGATCTTTTTTGGTTGAAAATCGAACTGTTCGATTGAAAATTAATCTGTTTTTGTTGAGGATTCAATTATTTTGTTGAAAATTCGTCTTTTTTGGTTAAATTCAATAGTTTTTTGTTTCAAATTAACATGTTTTTTCGTTGAAATGTCAAGAATTACACTTTTTGTTGAGAATTCATCTCTTTTGTTGAAAGTTCGTTTTTTTTGTTAAAAATTTAGCTAATCCTTTTTTAATTTAAAATTTATGTGGTTTGTTGAAAATCCGTCTTTTGGATTTGAAAATTCAAAAATTTGGTTGAATTGTTAATTTTTAAACTGATAAATCTTGCTTGCTTGAAAATTCAACTTTTTGTTTTGAGAATTCATAATTATTGATAGAAATTTCATTTTTTGATTTAAATTAAATTTTTTACTGAAAATTCATATTTTCTGGTCAATAATTAAACTGTTTTGTAAAAAATTGGTCTTTTTGATTTGAAATATCTCCAATTCGGCTTAAAGTTTTTTTCTTTCTTAACTGAAAAATCTTTCTTGTTTTGAAAATTCATCTCTCGGTGGAAGTTTGATTTTTTTTGGTTCAAAATGCAACTGTTTGGTTGAAAGTTGAACAGCTATGTGAAAAATTAATTTTTTATTGAAGATTCATCCATTTAATTTAAAATTGAACTATTTTGTTAAAAGTTTGCTTTTTTGTTGTTGGAAATTCATCTCTTTTGTTTGAAAATTAATCTTCTTGGATGAAAATTCAACTTTTTTGATTGAAAATATGAAAATTATGTTTAAATTTTGTTTTTTTCACTAGAAAATATTTTAGGTTGAAAATTCGTTTTTTTTTTGTTTGAAAATTCATCTCTTTTCGTAAATTTTTTTTGTTTTGTTCAAAGTACAACTATTTGGTTGATAATTAATTTGTTTTCTTTCAGAATTCAACTATTTTGGGTTAAAATTTACTTTAAACATATTATTATAATTATGTATTTATTATATAATTATATTTTAATTATTATTTTGGATTGAAAATGCTATTATTTTGGTATAAAATTCAACTATTTGGTTAAAAATGATCTTTTTTGTTAAAAATTAATATTTTCGGGTTGAGAATTCAAACCTTTTTTGTAGAAAATTTGTCTTTCTTTCTTAAAATGTTATTAATTTGGTTGCAATTTTTTTATTTATTGACTGAAAAATCTTTCTTTGTTTGAAAATTTATCTTTTTTGGTAGGAAATTGATCTTTTTTGGTTAGAAATGCAACTTTTTGATTGAAAATTAATGTGTTTTAATTTCTGATTAAACTATTTTTTAAATTCATCACTTTTGGTTGAATTAAACTGTTTTTTATTTAAAATTAAAACCTCTGTTGTTTGAAAGTTCAACTACTTGGTTAAAAGTCGAAGAAGTTTATTAAAAATTATTTTGTTGTTGTTAAAGATATATATCTTTGGTTAAAAATTGAACTATTCCTCTTTTAGTTAAAAATTCAACTATTTGGTTGAAAATTGATAGATTTTGTTGAAAATTTGTCTCTTTTGTTTGAAAATTAATCTCCTTGGTTGCAAATTTAGCTACTTGGTCGAAAGTTTACCTACTATGTTAAAAATTCATTTTTGTTGTTGTTGAAGATTCATCATTTTAGTGGCGAAATCATATTTTTGGTTGTAAATTTAACTATTTTGTTTAAAGTTCGTTTTTTTCTTGGTTGGAAATTTATCTATTCCTTTTTTTTGGTTGAAATTTCATCTTTCTTAGTTTTAAATTAAACTATTTAGTTGAAAATGTATGTATTTTGTTGAAAATTCCTTTGTTGAAAATTAATTTTTTTGTTGAAGATTCCTCATTTTAGTTGCAAATTTATCTCTTTGATTGAAAATTAAACTATTTTGTTGAAAATTAATTTTTTACTGAAAATTTAACTTCCATTTTAAGTCCTGCATTAATTAAGTTTCTAATCTTTTGTTTCAGAGTCTTTCAGATTTAACTATTCCTTTTTTTGGTTATAATTTTATCTTTTTCAGTTTAAAATTCAACTATTTAGTTGAAAATGTATATATTTTGTTAAAAATTCGTTTCTCTTATTTAGAAATTATGCTTCTTAGTTGAAAAATAAACTACTTGGTAATAAGTTGAACTGCTTTGTTAAAACTTCATTTTTGTGTTGAAGATTACTCATTTTAGTTGCAAATTCATCTCTTTGGTTGAAAATTTAACTATTTTGTTTAAGATTCGTTTTTTTTCTGGGTGTGAAATTTAACTATTCCTTTTTTGGTTGAAATTTCATCTTTTTGAGATAAAAATTGAAAATTGATAGATTTTGATGAAAATTTGTTTCTTTTGTTTTAAAATTAATCTTCTTGGTTGAAAATTTAACTTCTGGGTCGAAAGTTGACCTACTTTGTTAAAAATTCATTTTTCTGATGTTGAAGATCCCTCATTTTAGTTGCAAGTTCGTCTCTTTTGTTTGAAAATTAATCTTCTTGAATGAAAATTCATCTTTTTGAATTGAAAATAAAAAAATTAGGTTTAAATTTGATTTCTTTCTTCACTGAAAAATCTTTTTTGTTGAAAATTCAACTAATTTGTTCGAAATTAGTTTTCTTTTTTGGTTTGGAAAATCATCTCTTTTCGTAGAAATTTTATTTTTTTTTTGGTTCAAAGTACCACTACTTGGTTGACAATTAATTTGTTTTGTTTCAGAATTCAACTATTTTGGGTTAAAATTTATTTTAATTATATTATTATTATTATTTACTTATTTTATAATTATATTTTAATTATTATTATTTTGAATTGAAAATGCTATTATTTTCGTATAAAATTCAACTATTTGATTGAAAATTGATAGATTTTGTTGAAATTTTTTTTTCTCAAAGATTCCTCATTTTAGATGCGAATCTATCTCTTTGATTGAAAATTAAACTATTTTGTTGAAAATTAAACTAGTTTGTTGAAAATTAATTTTCTACTTAAAAGTTAGCTTCCATTATAAGCCCTGCATTAACTTAATTTCTAACCTTTTGTTTCAGAGTGACTTTTGACCCCTCTTATTATGGTCGATTTAATCCAGAAATGAATATGATGCAAGGAACGAGTTACATGAATGAAACAAATACGAGTATGCATATGAAAGCCTTAGCTATGAAATATTTGAATGAGGAACAAGTTTGTGATGCGATGCAACAAAAGCAAAGGAGAGGAGCTTTAAAAAATCTCTTGGTCAGTAATGTCCAAGGGACAACTAACATGTCCTTTGCAACGATGAGATATTTACAAAGATACCAGTTGCTTCCGGAAAGCATGAATGGTTACATGGAAGGTAAAATTTTATTTAAACTCCTCAATTCATGAGGCTTTCTCAAGATTACAAATAAAAATAAAACATTCTGGAATTCGAAATCGATACAACCCGGAAAAGAAGCACAATTTTTAAATATTCAATTCCAAAAAATGTGGAAAAAAAGAATCTGGAAGATTTAAGGATCATTTTTTTTATTTTGCAGGATCTTAAAAATTTTTAGGGAAACTAAATTATTTCAAAAGATATTTAAATGTTTTTAAACCATTCGAAAATATGTTAAATTTTGCAAAAATTTCAAAACGTTTCAAACAAAATGTAGATTTTTGAAAATTTCGGAAAAAAGAAGCTTTCTATGAAATTTGAAAGGTTTCAAGAGAATAAAAAAATTGTCTTCAGATTTCTGAGAAAATTTAAAATGATTATTTTGAAAAATTAATTTTAAGAGAATATTTAAACACACTTTAAAATATTTCCAAAATAGTCAAAAAAAGAATTTGGAAGATTTTACGGCAATTTTTTAATTATGTACAATTTTTTGTTTAATTTTAGGAAAAATTCAAGTCACTTACAAAATGTTTAGAAGGTTTAGAAGATTTAAAAAGAATAAAAAATAATTAAAAATTTTAAAAATATCTTTTTGGTCGAAAATTGAAAATTAGTATATACTCAGATTTTTAAAAAGTTTAAAAATGATTTAAAATTTGAAAAGATTTCAAAAAATTTAAAAGAAAATCAAGATTTTTCAAGATTTGGAAGTAAAAGGAAGCTTTTTAAGGATTTTGAAAGGTTTCAAGAGAATAAAAAATTTTTCTAAGATTCCTGGGAACATTTTTTATGATTTTGGGCTAAAAAAATTAAATTTAAAAGAAAATTGAAGAAGCTACCAAAACATTTCAAAAGATTTTTAAAAATGTGGAAGATTTTTTGCATTTTTTTTAATTCTGAAAAATTTTCCACAAATTTCAGGAATAATTCGAATCGTTAGTTAAGAAATATTTATAAGATTTAACAACATTTTTTATTAATTTAAAATTTCAGAAGATTAAAAATTTTTTTAACAAAATGTAGATTTTTAAGATAATAAAAAAATTTTCTTAAGATTCCTGGAAAAAATTTTAATGATTTTTTTTTAGAAATATTAATTTTAAAATTACATTAAAAAATCTTTCAAACAATATCTAAAAATGTCGAAAAAATCTGGAAGATTTTAAGGCAATTTTTTTAAATTTGAAACATTTTCCACAAATTTGAGGAAAATTTTGAATCGTTATTTAAGAGATATTTGGAAGTTTTAAAAAATTTTAAAAATCATTTAAAATGTGAAAAGATTTCAAAAAATGTAAAATAAAATGTACATTTTTAAAGATTTCGAAATAAAAATTTCAAGCTTTTTAAGGATTTTGAAAGGTTTCCACAAAATTTTTCTTTAGATTCCTGAGAAAATTTCAAATGATTTTGTATTTTTAAAAGTTAACTTTTAAAGAAAATTTCCAAAGATTTTTGAAAATATCGAGAAAAAAATGTGGAAGATTTTAAGGTAATTTTTTTAATTCTGAAAGGTTTTCCACACATCTTAGAAAAAATTCGAATCATATTAGCAACTTGGTTTAAACTTCATTTTTTTGTTTGAAAATATATCTCTTTGGTCAAAAATTTAAAAAAATGAAAATTGAAAATTATATATTTAGAATGTTAAAAAATTGAAAAATAATTGAAAATTTGAAAAGATTTTTAAAAATGTTAACAAGATCCAGATTTTTTTTTAAGATTTCGAAATAAAATTTGGAAGCTTTTTAAGGATTTTAAAATGGTTCAAGAGAATACAAAATTTTCTCAAGCTTCCTGGGAAAATCGAAAACGATTTTAAATTTAAAAAATTAATTTTCAAAGAAAATTTAAAAAGATATCAAAACATTTCATAAGATTTTTTAAAAGTGTTGAAAAAGAATGTGGAAGTTTTTATTGCAATTTTTTTAATACTGAAATATTTTCCACAAATTTTAGTAAAAATGCGAATCGTTAGTTAAGAAATAATTAAGGTTTAAAAAATTTTTTTTAATAATTTAAAATTTAAAAAGATTTCAAATTTTTTTTTCAAAATTTCAAATAATATAAATTTCAAGAAATGTAAGACAAAACGTGTATTGTTTTAAAACAAAATAATTTTGCTAGATTACCAAATTTTAGAAAAAACTTCGATTAAGTTTAAGGGATTATTTGGAAGTTTTAAAATAATTCAAAAATAATTTTAAACTTGAAAAGGTTTCAAGTAAAAAAATATATAATACTTTTTAAGAACTTTGAAGGTGTCCAGAGAATACAATTTTTTCTCAAGATTCCTGCGAAAATTTTTAATGATTTTGTATTTTGAAAAATTAATTTCTTAAGAAAATTTAAAAAATATTTTAAAACATTCAAATGAGTTCTAAACTGCTTTGAAAAGGATGTTAAAATAATTCATTATTTAAAAAGATTTGAAAACATTTCAAACAAAATCCAGATTTTTTAAAGATTTTTAAATAAAATTTTGAAGCTTTTTAAGGATTTGGAAGATTTCATCGAGAAGAAAAATTTCTTGAGATTCCTAGGAAAATTTTAAATGATTTTGTATTTTGAAAAATTAATTTTTAAAGAAAATTTAAAAAGATTTCAGAAGATTCCTAAAATTGGCGAAAAAAAATCTGGAAGATTTTAAGGTAATTTTTTCAAATCTGAAAGATTTTCCACAAATTTTAGGAAAAATTCGAATCGTTAGTTAAGAGATATTTAGAAGTTTTAAACAAATTTTTCAGCAATTTAATATTTGAAAAGATTTCAAAAAATCTAGAACAAAATGTACATTTTTGAAGATTTCAAAAAAAAAAGTTTTGAAGCTTCTTAAGGATTTGGGAAGGTTTAGAAGAAAAAAAATGTCTTCAGATTCCTATGAAAATTTCAAATGATTTTGTATTTTGACAAATTAATTTTTAAATAAAATTTCAAAAGATTTTTTAAAATACCGTGAATAAAAATGGAAGATTTTAAAGCAATTTTTTTTAATCTGAAAGATTTTCCACAAATTTTAGAAAAGATTCGAATCGTTAGTTAAGAAATATTTAGAAGTTTAAGAAATTTTGTTTAACGATTTAAAATTTTAAAAGATTTCAAAAATTCAAAACAAAATTTAAAGTTTTTAAGATATCAAAATAAATTTTTAAATATTTTTAGGCAAGAAAGGAGAAAAAGAAAGAAAAATTCAACCAAATCGTAATTTGAGGCCAATATTTTTTGATACAAAAAAAGTTTAAAATGACTATTTTTGAGGTTTATTTGCTTTAAAGGTCATATAAATATAAATTTACTACTATTCTTTAGAAAATGCAAAAAGATTTTTGAAGAATTATTCCCAACATTTTGAATAATATTCTAATTATTATTAAATGTTTAATTAATTCAACATTAAAATAAAAATCTTCTAGATTCTTTTTTGAAAATTTTCGTATTTTTTAAAAATGTTTTTAAATCTTTATACATATTCTCATAAAATTAATTATTCTAAAGAAAAGATCGTTTGAAATTTTCCTAGGAAATTTATGAAAATTTTTTTATTTCCTTAAAACTTATGAAAATTCTTAAAAAGATCAAACATTTTATTTTAATATCTTAAAAACTTAAAATTTTGTTTAAAATTTTTGAAATATTTTACAATTTTAAATCGTTAAACAAAATTTCTTAACTAACGATTCGAATCTTTTCTATAATTTGTGGAAAATGCAACTATTTTGTTGAAAAGTCGTGTTTTTGTTTTGAAAATTCATCTCTTTTGATAGAAATGTAATCATTTTTGGTTAAGAATGCAACTATTGTAACATGTTTTATTCTTTTTTTTTAAGATGAAGGAAAAGAAAACTTCGAGATGCCACATATTTCCGAAAACCAGGTACCAATTATGCAAAAACCGAGTCGACCAGCTCATCCCCAAACGACAAAAACAAGCTGCCCTAGCAAAATTCTGGATATCTCGACATTGAAGCAACAGCCGAAACTTTTATGATAAAAGTGACATTATCTAGTTTTTAATTACGATTTTTTAGAAAGCAAGTAAATTTATTAATTTTTGTATAATAGCTCTAACCGCAGGATAAGGATAGTGTATGTTATTCATAGTGATTTTATAAAAATAACTTTTTACGAAAGATAGTATTTTTCTGCTTAGCAATTACACTTATTCCGTTTTTAAACATTTCGTTGAAAATTCATGTATTTTGTTGAAAATTCTTCTCTTTTAATAGAAATTCATCTTTTTTTTCAAAAAATTAACTATTCCAGTTGAAAATTTATTATTTTAGTTAAAAATTCATCAGTTTGGTTGATAAATAATTTTTTGAACTGAAAATTTAACTATTCCATTTTTTGTTGAAAATTGATCTTTTTTAGTTCAAATTTCAGCTAATTAGTTAAAAATTCATGTATTTTGTTGAAAAATCGTCTTTTTTGGTAGAAAAGTAATCTTTTTTTTTAATTAATCTTCTTGTTTGAAAATTCATCTTTTTGGATGAAAATTCCACTATTCCAGTTAAATATTTATAATTTTTGTTGAAAATTCATCAGGTGTCTTTTTTAGTCGAAAATTCATTTATTTTGTGGAAAATTCTTTTTTTTTTGTAACAAATTAATCTTTTTGTTTGAAAATTCATCTTTTTGTGATTAAAGATTAAACTATTCCAGTTAATGATTCATAATTTTAGTTGAAAATTCATCAGTTTAGTTGAAAATTAATTTTTTGAACTGAAAATTTAACTTTTCCATTTTTTGTTTAAAACTTATCTTTTTTATTTTAAAATTGAACTACTTTGTTAAAAATGTGTTCTTTTTCAGTTGAGTTTCAAAATAAATTTATTTATTTTGTTGAAAATTCGTCTTTTTTTGTAACAAATTAATCTTCTTGGTTGAAAATTCATCTTTTTGTGGTTGAAGATTAAACTATTCCAGTTAAAGATTCATAATTTTAGTTGAAAATTCATCATTTAGGTTGAAAATGTTTTTTTCAACTGAAAGTTCAACTATTACATTTTTTTAATTGATCTTTTTTATTTAAAAATTAAACTATTTGGTTAAAAATTTGTCTCTTAGTTAAACTTCTCTCTTAGGAAAACCTGGAATTGTCAGGGAATTTTTCTTTTAAAGTCAGAGAATTTTTTCGAGAGCGTGCTTAATTTTTTAAAATTGCAATATAAAATTGAATACCAATAATTTTTCATTTGTAAAAGTAGCTTTATATTACTGTATTGAACTATTTTTTTGAAAACTCGTTTTTTTCGGTTTAAAATCAATTTTTTTAACTGAACATGTAACTACATATTCCATTTTTTGTTGAAATTTGATAGTTTTTAGTTGAAAATTCAAGTTTCTGGTTGAGAAACCATGTATTTTCTTGAAAATTCCTTCTTCTTGGTAGAAAATTAATCTTATTGGTTGAAAACTAATCTTTTTACTTAATAATTCAACAGTTTGTAACTTTTTCTTTCTCCAGACTGAAAAATTTTTTTTAGCTGAATATTTAACTCATATTGAAAAGTAGTCTTTTTGGTATAATTCAACTGTTTTTGATTAAAAATTAAACTCTCCTTTGGTTGAAATATCAACTATGTTTTTAGTTCAGAATTTATTTTTTGGGAATGAAAATTTAATTTCTTGGTTGAATGTTAAACTCTTTTGTTAAAAATTAATATTTTTGGTTGAATATTCATATTTTTGATTGAAACTTTATCTCTTTGGTTGAAAAATTAGCTATTTTGTTAAAAAATCATTTTCTCTTTAGCTGAAAATGAATTTTTTGTACTGAAAATTTAACTCTTCCAGTTGCAACTTTAACTATTTTGTTGACAATTTTTTTTTGTTGAAAATTAATTTTCTTTAAACTGAAAATTGAACTATTTCAGATGAATCTTCCTTCATTTTAATTAAAAATCCATCTCTTTGGTTGAACATTAATTTTTTTCTACTAAAAATTTAACTATTCAATTTTTGGTTGCCAAAAAAATTTGTTGTTAAAAATTCATATTTTTTGATAGAAATCATTCTTGGTTGAAAATCCATCTTTTTATTTGAAAAGTCAATTATTGTAGTTGAAGATTCATAATTTTAGTTAAAAATTTATATTTTTGGTTTAAAATTCAACTACTCCAGTTGAAGATTCATCATTTTAGTTGAAAATTCATCACTATGCTTGAAAATGTAACTATTTTTTGAAAAATTAGTTTTTTTTTTGGTTGAAAATTATTATTTTTGAAAACTGAAAATTTATCTACTATTCCAATTGAATATTGCATCAGTTTATTTGAAAATTTTTCTTTTTGGTTGAAGATTAATTTTTTGAATCAACTAATCAATTTTTTGGTTGAAAACTTATCTTTTTTAGTTGAAAATTCATGTATTTTGTTGAAGATTCGTCTTTTTTGATACACATCAATCTTCTTCGTTGAAAATTCATTTTTTTTACCTAAGATTCAACTATTCCAGTTAGAAATTCATCATTTTTGTTTAAAATGCATCACTTTGTTTGAAAATGTAAATATTTTTTTGAAAATTAGTTTTTTCTTGGGTTGTATATTAGTTCTTTTTGGTTGAAAATTAGTTTTCTTTTAAATGAAAATCTTCTTATTTCAATTGAATATTCCATCATTTTAGCTCAAAATTCACCTTTTTGTTTTTGAAAATTCAGCTATTCCAGTTGAACATTCATCATTTTAGTTCAAAATTTTTTGGTAGAAAATTTTTCTTTTTATTTAAAAATTAATCTTCTTGTTTGGAAATTCATCTTTATGCTTGAAAATTCAACTATTCTATTTGAAATTTCATAATTTTAGTTGAAAATTCATCACTTTGTATGGAAACGTAAATATTTTTTTGAAAATTATTGTATTTTTAACTGAAAATGTAACAAACTATTCCAATTGAATATTCCATCATTTCTGTTGAAAATTTATCTCTTTGATTGAACATTAATTTTTTAACTGGTAATACAACTATTCAATTTTTGGTTGAAAATTTATCTTTTTTAGTTGGAAATTCATCTTTTTTGGTAAAAATTAATCTTGTTGGTTGAAAATTCATCGTTTTGGTTGAAAATTCAAGTATTCCAGTTAAAAATTCATCATTTTGGTGGAAAATTCATCATCTTGTTTAAAAATTAATTTTTTAAACTGAAAGTTTAATTACTCAATTTTTGGTTAAAAATGGATCTATTTTAGTTCAAAATTCAACTATTTGGTTGAAAATTTGTTGAAAAATTATTTTTTTTGTAGAAAATTAATCTTCTCATTTGATAATTCATCCTTTTGGATGAAAATTCAAATATTCCAATTAAATATTCATCATTTCAGGTGAAAATTCATCTTCTTGGTTGAAAATAAATCTACAATGTTGAAAGATAAACTCTTTAGTTAAAAATTCATCTTTTTGATTAAAAATCCATGTATTCCATTTGAAGATTCATCGTTTTAGTTGAAAATTCGTTTCTTTTTTTTTTGTGGAAAAATAATTTTTTTTTAGTTCAAAATTCAACTATTTGGTCACAAAATTGTCTTTCTTAGTTGGAATTCTATTATTTCGTTGAAAGTTCATGTATTTTTTTTTTAATCATCTTTTTGGTAGAAAATTAATCTTATTGTTTGAAAATCTTTTTGGTTAAAAAGTTATGTATTTTGTTGAAAATTCATCTTTTTGTGGTTAAAGATTCATAATTTTAGTTGAGAATTCATCAGCTTGTTTGAAAATTAATTTTTTTCACTGAAAATTTAACTATTTCATTTTTTTTTAAATTCATCTTTTTTATTTCAAAATTGAACTATTTGGTTAAAAATTTTTGTATTTTGTTGAAAATCGCCTTTTTTGACAGGAAATTAATCGTTTTGTTTAAAAGTTAAACTTGTTTGAAAATCTACCTTTTTGGTTGAAAATTAATTTTTTTTTAACTGAAAATTTAACTAATTCTTTTTTTTTAATTGACCTTTTTTTAGTTTAAAATTCAATTATTTAATTAAAAATTCATGTATTTTGTTAAAAAAATCTTCTTTTTTGGTAGAAAATTAATTTTCTGGTTTGAAAATTCAAGTATACCAGTTAAATATTCATCATCTTATTTGCAATTTCATCTGTTTGGCTTAAAATAAAACGACTTGGTTCAAAATCAATCTCATTTGTTGAAAATTCATCTTTTTGGTTTAAAATTGATCTACTCCAGTTGAAGATTCACAATTTTATTTAAAAATTCATCACTTTGGCTGAAAATTCGTTTTCTTTTTTGGTGGAAAATTAATTTTTTTGACTGAGAACTTAAAAATTCTATTTTTGGTTGAAACTTTTTTTTTAAATTCAAAGTTAACTATTTGGTCGATAATTTATTTTTTTTAATTCAACTGTTTGTTGATGAAATTTCAACTAATTAGTTAGAAATTCATTTTGTTGAAAAATTGCCTTTTTTGTAGAAAATTAGTCGTTTTGTTTGAAAATTAATCTTCTTGTTTGAAAATTCATTTTTTTGGTTGAAAAATTAACTATTGCAGTTGAAAATTTATTATTTTAGTTGAAAATTCATCGGTTTGGTTGAAAATAAAATTTTGAACTAAAAATTTAATTAATCCATTTTTTTAAATTTATCTTTTTTAGTAAAAATTCAAATATTTCGTTGAAAATTCATGTATTTTGTTGAAAATTCGTCTTTTTTAATCGAAATTCATCCTGCTGGTTAAATATTCATCTTTTTGTGGTTGAAGATTAAACTATTCCAGCTAAGGATTCATAATTTTAGTTGAAAATTCATTAGTTTGGTTGAAAATTAATGTTTTGAACTGAAAATTGAACTAATCCATTTTTTTGTAGATTTATCTTTTTCATTTAAAAATTTCTATTATTTGGTATAAAATTTGTATTAGTTAATTTAAATTTCAACTAATTAGTTAAGCATTCATGTATTTTGTTAAAAAATCGCTTTTTTGGTAGAAAATTAGTCTTTTTGGTTGAAAATTAATCTTTTTGCCTGAAAATTCATCTTTTTGTTCGAAAATTAACTATTCCAGTTAAAAATTTATAATTTTAGTTAAAAATTCATCAGTTTGGTTGATAATTAATATTTTGAACTGAAAATTAAACTATTCCATTTTTTGTTGAAAATTGATCTTTTTTAGTTTAAAATTCAACTATTTTGTAACAAATTTGTCTTTTTTAGTCGAAAATTCATTTATTTTGTTGAAAATTCTTTTTTTTTTGTAACAAATTAATCTTCTTTATTGAAAATTCATCTTTTTGTGAATAAAGATTAAACTATTCCAGTTAGTGATTCATAAGTTTGGTTGAAAATTCATCAGTTTTGTTGAAAATTAATTTTTTGAACTGAAAGTTCAACTATTCCATTTTTTTAATTGATCTTTTTTATTTAAAAATTAAACTATTTGGTTAAAAATGTGTTCTTTTTTAGTTGAAAGTTCATTCATTTTGTTGAAAATTCTTCTTTTTGTAACAAATTAATCTTCTTGGTTGAAAATTCATCATTTTGTGGTTAAAGATTAATCTATTCCAGTTAAATATTTATAATTTTTGTTGAAAATTCATCAGTTGGGTTAAACTTTTTTCAACTGAAAATTTAACTATTCCATTCTTTGTTGAAAATTAATCTTTTTTTTAAAATTAATCTTCTTGTTCGAAAATCATCGTTTTGGTTAAAAAATTAAGTATTTCAGTTAAAAATTTATTATTTTAGTTTAAAATCCACCAGTTTGGTTAAAAATTAATTTTTTGAACTGAAAATGTATCTGATCCATTTTTTCAAATTTATCTTTTTTAGTTAAAAATTCAACTATTTGGTTTAAAATTTGTCTTTTTTAGTTGAAGATTCAACTATTTCGTTGAAAATCCATGCATTTTGTTGAAAAATCGTATTTTTTAGGTAGAAAATTAACACTTTTGATTTAAAATTCATCTTCTTGTTTGAAAATTCATCTTTTTGGTTGAAAATTCAACTATTTCAGTTAAATATTTATAATTATTTTGAAAATTCATCAGTTGGGTTGAGCATTTTTTTTCAACTGAAAATTTAACTATTCAATTCTTTGTTGAAAATTATTCTTTATTTTAAATTAAACTTTTTGTTTGAAAACTCATCCTTTTGGTTGAAAAACTAACTATTCCAGTTAAAAATTTATTATTTTAGTTAAAAATCAATCAATTTGGTTGAAAATTAATTTTTTGATCTGAAAATCTATCTAATCCATTTTTTAAATTTATCTTTTTTAGTTAAAAATTCAACTATTTGGTTTAAAATTTGTCTTTTTTAGTTGAAAATTCAACTATTTCGTTGAAAATTC
>JAWWEA010000062.1:5747964-5762747 GCA_035222095.1 Andricus quercuspetiolicola | reverse complement strand
AATAATTTACATAGTTTTCGACAAAATTATTATATATTTATAGAAATATGTCAATGAGATGGAATGTTCCGAGTTGTTGATTTGAATTATGCATACCTTTACTGAATGAATCCATTTTGTTGCATTGAAAATCGACGAATAAAAGTGATTTTGTGAACTTTTTCACTGAGACACACTTTATTTCTTAATCAAGATTTTAACGCAGCGCGAAAATAGGTGAAGTTGGCACTGTAATGTGACGTGAATATGAGGTACTGATCTCCCTGTGCCATCTAAAATAAACGCAGAGGATCCTACTCTACCAACTATAACAGTTCAAATTGCAATAATAATTTTTTTTTCGAATTTTGGCCAGCTTTTTCGATTTCCCGATCACTGAGAGTCGTTAGAAAGGGGTAGGGGTTTGTCCAACATTGTTTCTGTGCCACAAGAACTGGAAGACTTCAAAAAATTTTCGATATATACTACACTGAAAAAAAAAACTTACTTGAATCAAAGGAAATTTCTTTGATTCAAAGAAATTGTAGAGTAGAATGTGTCTGAAGAAATATTTCTTCAAATCAAAGAAATGTTTTGTTTTGGTCTGAGGAAGGCAATGCTTAAGACATAGAAATATTTACTTGACACTGTGAAATATTCGTTGAGCGAAAGAGATTTGTTATTGAATGTAATAAATAAGTACAGTCGATTCTGGATTTAGTGATTTTGGATTTAGTGCTCCCGAGAATTGGCGCCGTGTCGTGGGGATGCGTGAGCGGAGTTGCGGGGGGATGTGCTGTGTGCACTCAGGCGTGACAAAACACAGAAAGAGAAACAGAAGAGAGACAAAACAGGAGAGAGACAAAATAGTTTTGAGACTCTTGACTTAATGTCAAGGTCAGCCCCAAAGCCGACACTAAATCCAATTCGAATGTATTTGATGTGATAGGTGAGTTCCGTAGTGTAAAGATGTACGGTAGAAGTTCAAGAAGATAATTATTACATACAAATAAATATAACTCAGACTGCGTAAAAGTTTTTTTTTGAATCAAATATGATTCTTTGATTTAACAAAGCATATTTTATAGTTAAACGAACATTTCTTCATAACAAACAAATTTTTTTCAAAGGAAATAAATATTAATTTGTGTCTAAGGTCCAGCACATTGTCTGAAAAGAAACACGTAACAGAGTTGATAAAATATTAATTGATTCAAAGAGCAATTTGCTCAAATAGAAAAAGTTCTTCTACTGTTTACAAAATCTGAACTCTATTTATCAAAAGAAACATATCTTCCAGGTGAATAAATTATTATTTAAGTGAACAAATCACCTTATTCAACTAATGACGTGTTCTGTTATAACAGCAGTATCAATTCCCTTATATGGAAAAAAGCTTTCATCTAATTAATATTGTGTTTAGTTATCTTAATTTTTTTTTGATTTAAAGAAACCAAAATAATTGTTTCACGCATTGATGAATTACTTATTTCAAATAGAATGTTTCTTAATTCAAATGCTCAAAATCATTAAATTGAAGAACTATTTCTTTGGATGCAAAAACGAGATGCAAGGGAACTAGGTCCTTGATTTTAAAGATATCAATTCCTTGAGTTAATTATCCCACATCCTGAGGTCAAGAAATATTTTTTTGTTTCAAAGAAATGGCGCCCAGAGAAATGATTTTTCTGAATCAATGCACGAGTTTCTTTCTTTTAAACCATATTCAGCACAATTAAGCCAGCGGGTTTTTTGGCTCAAAGAAATGGAATCAGAAAAATGCATTTCATTTCACCCCAATTGAAACTTTATAAACTATACATTTTCAATTTTCAAATATTTTCAAATTATAGATTCATAACCAAACATTTTTATGAAATTGAAAATCCTATTAGATTGCTCTTTCAGTCTAAAATATTGAATTTTTAACCCATTTAATTAAAAAAATGTAATTGAGAAAAAGAACAGTTTTTTAATATTAAAAAATAATTGATTGTTCGTTTAAAATCAAAAACTACAAATGAAATATTTATGACTAAAGAATTTAAAGCTGAATTGTCTGAAATAGAAAGCCGTTTCACGTGTCAATTATAATTGCTCTATTGTTAACATTTTTAATTGGTAAGTGAAAATGTTGAATTTTTATGTATAAATATGTATTGGGCAATTATTACTTTCAACAAATTCGAGTAAGTTTAAGAGATATTTAGAAGTTCTAAAGAGGTTAAAACTTATTTTAAATCTCAGTTCAAAACTTGGATAATTTTAAAAAAGTTTCAACAGAATTTCGATTTTTGAAGATTCTTAAATAAAATTTTGAAGATTTTTAAGGATTTTGAAAGGTGCTCACCGAATTTCGGTGAACCTAGACACGGCCTTTCATTTTGAAAAATCGGTTTAAGGAGAATATTTAAAAATATTTAAAAAATTTTTATGAATGAATAAGAATTTAACAATTATTAATTTAGAAAAAGTTTGAGTAAGCTTATGGCATATTTAAAAATTTTAAAAAGATTTGAAAATAATTTAAAACCTGAAAAGGTTTGCATTTTTTGTTAATGTGGATTTCTGAAGATTTTGAACACAAAAAAATAGATCCTTTTTAATCATTATGACAGGTTTGCGGATGAGTGAATAATTTGTTGAAAATGTATTGCGATATCTTGTTAAAAAATTGAGTGGGGTTAGGATGGGAAGGAGAAGGATGAATATTATTAATTTTATTTTATTGCTGTCTTATTCACCAGTAGGTTTTGAACGAACATGAAAATATTCCATCATATCAAATTTTTGTCGTCTTTCAAAAGGGCGAATGTTTTTGAAGATGTAAGAAGAACATTCTAATTGTGGATGAGTGTAATTTCGTCTTGTGATGTCTGTTATTTAAGTTCTAGCGAGATAACAGAAACATACTGATTCGACAAACTGTAGACGAGAAATAATATTTGCATCGCAATCCATTATTCTACTTTCGACTGCTGCACGTTTCTTCTTCGAATGGGAATTCTGATGACGATAAAAAGAGTCAATACTATTGCAGTTGAAATTCGTATAAACTTGGACTCTGAGCAAAATTTCAACTGCTTTAAAACTGTTTGGATAGAGTGATAAAAAGAATTGTCGTGGTCAAAATGGAACTATTCACGCGCATACATTGATCTTGTTAAATCTGTGCTTTTCGCAGCACAGATTCTTGGTGGAAATGAAGATGAGACGCTTATTTAAGTATTTACTAAATATTGGCTGAACGCTAGTAGCCTATCATTCAAGGGCATGATGGGAACTAAGTTATAAGCAAAACAGTGTTTGACTTCTGAAGCGTCTAAAAAGATTAAACCGTAGCAAGAACGTAACCATTTTCCAATTGCAGAATTTTTGTCCCTATATTCTTTTGTGAGACCGAATTTTTGTATTTTTCTGTACCAAGCTTGAGAAAGGTGAAATCGACAACCGATGACTTGAACATTGGGCCAAAATCTTAACGTGGCGTTGTGAATTGCTTTCTCGAAATCAATATTTTTTTTTCTGATTTAGAGTAAAACCTTTTTCCGTGCAAAGTCTAAAATGATCCGCAAAACATTTCTCGTATGTTTCTTGACATTTTTCTCTTAGTAGGCAAAAAGCTAGAGGAATGTAACGACCGTTTAGAAAGCCGTGTAACGTGGATATCTGAGTGAAGAAAGGAGGGCAATAATCAAACGTTCCGTCCAAATATAAACTTTCTGATGCTGCTAAAAGCTTTAAATTTTTTTCTGTCGCGAAAATGATTATATTTGAATTTTCATCGTTAAGTTGAATGAAGTCTTCTTCAAATATGGTTCTAGGCTTTAAATCACCAATTTTCTTATGAGTTTCATTCAAATTCTGAGGCAATGAAGGGAATAATTTTCTAGGAGCCCGATGAAGTTTTTTTTTTTAACCGGTAGCAATAATCAATTTTCAATCCCTGATGTTCTTTTTCTATACTTGAGTTTATCACTTTAGAGGGTCTTTCGCAAGGTTCTTCAACAGCTTTGCGTTTCACCCTCGCGGACAGAGAGTTATATGACAATTTGTGATCTGATTCAAGAGGGTTATTATGCGTTAAATTCCTTTGGGCCATATTATCAGTGCGTGGAGATCCAACCGAAACACGAAAATGAGCTTTACAATTCTTTCTACAACATCTCCATCTCTCTTCACTAGAAGCTAAAGTTCTGTCAAAACGAAATTTACATTTGTCCACAATGAGAAGTGTCTTACCTAGCTGAGATGTCGCCTCGATCTGACACTAGTCCATCGATTGTTTTCTTGTTGTTCTCACGTGTAAGATAAGCAGGCGCAGTATCTACAATCACTCTTCAGGTACGAAGGCCTCCAGGATTTCTCTCTTCTCACAGCATTTAAGGACAGGTGGAAACACAGAAAAAGGTAATAAAATTAAAATGGACAAAAATAAAGTGTGTCGGGAACGGCGCGCGGTGAGCAAACGCGGAGGTTACCCCCAAATGCGCATAGCGTCTACGGACCATGAAATGCTAATAGGTTCCGCCCGCGGGGTTTATTTTTCAAAGTTTAGGTTTTATACGGGACTAAAATTTTAAAGTGCCTGGTTTTCTACTATTTTTTTCTAGATATAAATGATTAAAATCTATAAAACGGGTAGATGAAATAAATATTTATTAGTGTCAATAATGGACACACGATGGAAATCTCCATTTACCTCCATGGTTTGCGAATGAACAGATTGTGGAAAAACTCCATGGATATCTTCTTCTAGATTTAAAACAATCCACAACCGATAATTGCCATTTTAGAACAGATATTTTTTCGACTGATGATTTTTCCTATGTTAACATTCCTCAAAAAGACATAACGAGTAGTAGTGACACTGCAATAATACCTGTTGTACGTTTCTTATCTGCGCACAGCTGACGTAAGGTTTACTAAATGCATATGCAATTTCTCCTTTTATTACTTACACAAATAATTGGTCGCCTTCTTTCAAAAAATTTTAAAACTGGTAATGCAAAAAGTTTTTTTTTTATTTTCTCTTTTTCTCTTTGATTTGATGTTAGTATTTTTTTAAATTATGGAACATGCAAGAAAAATTGTTTTGATTCCCAGCGAGCTGGTCAAAAAACATCAGCAACAGGTTTTGGGACGACAAACCTCTGCCTTATGACCGCCATCACTTATTCTACAAGACGAGCATGAAAAATGCAAAATTATGTTTTGCAGAAATTTATATTTTTTGTCGATGCGGCCGGAAATAGAAAAAATAAAAGGCAAGATTAAAGTAGTACGAAAAGGAACGACGACGATGATAATAATGGTGATCAATTTTTGAATAATGATAGGATACTTTTAACTATTCCCAAAAGTTTTGCTCTGGAAGCCTGTGATCGTATAGAGTGGAATGAACGTGGTACAGCTTTGTTGTTGAAAAGTGTGTCAACGTTGCAAATATCTCAAAGTTGATAAACTATGCATTAAGATTGAGAAAAACCGCAAACCCAGTTGGCAGACACCAGTTTGTTGTCGATCCTCAGCAACTCGGTTTACGGCGAGAAATCGTAGGTAGCGAGGAATATTGGAAACGCAGTGGTTTATCTACAACGGTTTCACCTCTTCTCCCTTCGTTGCCTTCTTATGACGTCTCGCCATCACGAAAATCAAAAACTTTACCGATTACACCAGCAAGGAAAGTAGCAGGTAGAAAATAGGGAAAGCACATGTCCTTTCAAGCTTTCATGCTAATGGAGGAGAGAATAGTAGTACCAACAGCGCGAGAGAAGATAAAAGCAGGGTAAGTGTGACAGAAGGAAACATCGCCTTTTACGAAGAAAGGAAGGCAGTGCAGGAAGTACGAGTAAAACACCAAAAAAGTGGTTTTTATTATTATTTCAAAAACAAAAATGAGTTTATTGCGCCATACTTCACCCCGCGTCTTGTGGATGTATTGAAAAATTAGCTAATGCTATGCGTGGGAAAATTACATGAGCAAATGTAATTGACTGTTTAAAATGTCAAACTGCTTATAATATGGACATCAACATCCGCCACAAATTGAAGCGAAGACATTACAAATTATATAACATAGATAAGCTGTGAGAGAGTGACTTGGTTTATTTGAAAAGTTTAAAAACTTAGAACGACAGTTTATCATACTTGCCGTGATTGACGCTGAGTAAATACGCATGGATCAAACCGCTTCGTGATAAACCCACGTTGGAAGTAAAAAATGCCTTTGAACGTATTCTTGAAGGAAAGGAAAAACAATCTCTAATGTTTCCACAAACTGCCAAGGGGAAAGAGTTTTTTGACAAATTATCACACATAAAAATACTCATCGGTATATTGATGTTTTACAAAACATTGATCAGGCTTACAATAATGCATGACATTCAAGTATAGGTATGACAAGATCAGCAGTAGCTTTAGGTAATTTCCGCGACGTTATGTAAAGTTACTTTTAAATATATAAAGGAATTACGGCAGAAAGTCGTTGAAGGGTAAAAAGCCTAGATATAAGTTGGGTGATCTTGTGCAGTAGAAAATTATCGGCATCCCGGGCTACGAAAATGTAATTACTTATAAAAAAAATCTTTAGCTTTTATATGCGCATATTTAACTCTAAGATAGGTTTAGATTTTTTTCAAATATGTAACAATTTCACTAGTTCTATGTCGATGTAAGGTTCTTTTTGACAAAAGATGAATAAACCTATTTTCATAGGCTTAATAAAAAAACTGTTGCTCTTATTATTTATCCTTCTTCTATTTTTAAATAATTATTTTTGTAACGTTATTTTTTAATTAGAAATGATCATTAAATCTCCTGTCTCCACTCTCGATCCTTTTTCATTTTCTCGTTTGGGAACTCCATGTGTGACGCCACAAGACCCAGAATTTTCAAGACGAACATCCCCTTGCCCCTCTTCAACTAGGTGGATCTTGGCTACTCCGTCCTATCTTCTGTGACGTGTCAGCGCCATTCGTGGGGTGTGGTGCAGAGAGGGGGATTAGGCGACACCCGTAACTTCTTCTACTACTCCTTCGCAAGAAATGTCCAGCCCTACTCTCCCCCACCTTTTCAAAATAATTTAAATAAGAATTTTGTCCACATAACAGTTTAAAACGTAAAGCATATAGAGACTTTTACTTTTGGACTCTGATATAATAACGCGATACTAGCTTATTAACGGACAATCTCGAAAGTTCTTTAGACTGATGCATCCTAATTTGTTCCAACACAAAGAAATGCTTGCGTTTCGATCCAGAGCTCTGAAATCTATAGGGCAAATGAAAACTGCTACATTCAGTCTCATTATTTAAAGTTACCAAATCCTCACCAAATTTAGTTTTCAAATCCAAATCGCTAATTATGCGTGGCGTTTCCTTCAAATCTGTAGGGAGGATAGGAATTAATCGACGTCTAGCTCTATAAACCGATAATTTAATACTTTTGATAGATAATAGGTAAATACTCTATAGTCTACCTCCAGAATTATGTGGAAAGTGAGAAGGGTGGAGCAGAGTAGGGCTGGAAATTTCTTGAAAGGAAGCAGTAAGAGAGGAGATAGATCCGTAGTTCGTGCACTGGAAGTGACGTTCGCTCCCCTCAACAGGTAATGTATTAGTGCCTACATGTGCAAGTCGACAGCGCAAAGTCAATCGCCTCCCATAACGGAGCCTCATAGACATACCTTACTACTGTCGAAGCTTCTAGAGATTAAAAGTAAGGCCTGTAGGTTGAAACAAAGGCAAAATAGGGTCTAATTTTTCATTCTGTAGGAGTTGATAGTTTAAAGCAGGGGCTGAAACTTTAAATAGCGTCAAATTAGGATATGATAAGGAGTTATAGGTTCAAAGTAGGGTCTAAATTTCAACTCGCGATTAGCTATAATACTTTAATCTAACAACGAATCCCAAGAAATATTATATTTAAGGTTTACGCATTTTAATTTAATTGTTCATGTGGTAAATTGCGTTTTACGCCTGGTTTTGAAGTACTACTTTAAATTTCTTTCGGATTGGGTTATTGTGGCCTAATGGAACTTCACGGGTTAATTCTGGGCTCAATTCGAACACCGCGCCGGTACTCGTGTTTATACCCATCCGCGATTTTCCATTTTGATTATATATTCCACGAAGAAATGTATTAGTTTCCATTATTGCAACGACTTCACCTGTGGATGTTGTTAATACTCTTTGTTCTTCGGTTGGCATAGGCCCAATCAAATGACGTCCTGTTCGCAATCTAATTGGTTTGTCGGCAGAAAAAGTGTATTTTCGAATTTCAAAACGCCGGTGCATAGTGATGTAGGGAAGGAGCCGAATATTTCCAATTTCTCTAGGTTCAAATCCGAGTATTCCTAAAGAACTCTCCCTGGTGGGAGGAGACCTGGACCGGGCACAAAGAGGAGGCTCTGCGGTTAGAGTGCTTGATCTGTCACAAAGCTGAACCTCTCCAGGAGGAAAAGACCTTTCAGAGGACCGATTCCGATCGTTATAATGAGAAGTTCTGGAACTAGGAACACCAGGAATAGGCTCACCATTAGGCAAACACTCGAACTGCGAAGTCAGCTCTGCAGCAAGTAACCTACAATTAAATCTGGTTAAAGCAGACAACCGTTTGTGGGTATGTCATCAACCCCTCTTGCTAAGATTGTGCTCCATATAGTTGTCAATCATTGGAAACGTTTTTACCCAATTCTGTCATAAAAAGTGTTTGGGGTTTGTTATGTTTTACATAATAATAATTATAAGCATTAATTTATGTTTATTTACAGACAGTTTTAAGTTCCGCTGCACACATGTATAAATCACGCGATTCTGATAGGAACTGATTTCGAACCAATTCAAAACTAGTTTGGCGTCCTTAAGTTATCATCTGAATGATGCAATACGAAGACTATCTGGAACCTGTCCGAACCCATACTAAAGTCATTTTTAACCTTGGAAAAGATTGCACTGAGAAAAATAATTCTGTATTCTTCCTATGGCGGGGACTCACGTCTTTGTTTTTCCTTTATCATTCTCATAATAATGAGTAGGTATTAATTTTGTGTGAAGACTGATTCCAAGTTTCGCGCCCCCCCCCCTCCCCCCACACACAATTAATGAGGTCAGGCTCGCTTTGTGATAGTTTCTCTCTGTCTATCTTGAAGTGTTAGATAGTCATGTGAAGTTTCGACAACATAGTTTTTCCGTATGTATACTTTGTAACTTTTGATAGACTAATCGGATTGAATCGCCGCTCGGCATACATATTAAAGGATCAAAAGCTAAAGGCTGGTTCCTTAACAAGTCTTTTTTTACATATGATTATGTTTTGCTGCATCGAAAGACCTACTAAAAACTCCACTTTGCAGTGAAACTATGGAAGATACAGTTAGTGCCCATCTTTTTATAGGACGCGCAGTTTTCGTTTTCATCGCAAAAAACAACGTTAAAAGTAAAAGGTTTAGATTTTTTTAAAAAACGACACAAGATGCAATAAAATGTTTCAAGACAAAATTATTCAATGAGAAAAGACCTGCAAAGATGTAGACCGTTTTTTCTAAGGGTTCGTGATGCCGTCTTGGCTGGTCAATATATACGTTGCCATTCGTAGACAAAGAATGGCGGTGTTAGACGAAGAATGTTTTGATCTCCAGACTGTGAAGTTGTGTGAATAATTATGTGTATGTTTGAAGTAGAAATATTATCGATAGAGCATGAGCCATTAATAAAAGCGAAAATGTGATAAATGAGAAAGGTGGAAATGTGTGAATGAGACTCTATAGCGATGAGGTATAAAGAACCATAGAAATAAAAAAGCTTGCATGAAGAGATAGATGGTGTAATGGAAGCATTGTTGGATGCCATGATAGGAAATAGTGAAGGAAAATTGTTTATAATAAATGAGTGACGAAAAATGTCAGAGAACTGGAGAGTTTTGCTTCGTATACGTGATTGAGGTAAGGAGTATGGATTTTCTTTTGAGGCTATTATTTAATTTGTGTTGTTTTCTTGTATACTGTTAGGTACGATGATTTTGTGAAGCTCTGCACCGCGAATGGTTGCTAGAGAGATTGATCGCCGATGGGTGCCTCATTTGGCCTTTCTATCTTTTACCTATTAATGCTAAAAACTTCTATGACTAGATTCTTAATACCTTCATTGAAAACCAAACAATATCTAATACGATCACATTTTTTCTATAAAATTCTTACTTTCTGCCTATTATCGGGTGATGGTTAACTGTGCACGCAGCGACTGTACACGAACCCATCTGTGCATATTATCGGCCGCGTGCACAATTCCGCACCGGCTATTCTGTGCACGTCGATACTTAGAGGTGAACAGTTGGTATCCAATTAACAATACACGTGCACATATGAAACATTCTCAACTGTGCACGTACCCAGAAGATACCACCACAACTGTGCACGTCCCAATTAATACGATCATATATTTCACATATAAGATCGAGTGCATGGATGGTACTGTGCAATGCACAGATGGGACACTGCCAAATGTAAACATGTATAAATGAAAGACTCGAAGCTGTGCACGTCTGAATTAATAAGATCAGATTTTAAACTGACAACGACATGTGCACAGGTGCTGCCCCCCCCCCCCCAAATGTGCATGTCACAATCATTCTGATCATATTTTACACTTGAAAGTTTACGTGCACAAATAGTACTCTTCAAGGTTTGCACGTCTCAAATTATACAATTAGAATTCTCATTTAAATATCAATGTGCACAGATGGTACCATCCTAACTGAGCGCACCTCAATTAGAGGTCAATGTGCGCATATGGTGCATTCCTGATTGTGCGCGTCATAATTATTATGAAAAAATGTTCAAATTGCAAGTCCACAGTTGGTGTGTACCATCTATGCACGTGGACCTGTAAGTGAAATATTTGATCATATTAATTCAGACGTTCGCATATGGGAGGGTATTATTTGTGCACGTGGGTTTTTAAGTGAAAAACCAAATCGTATTTATTGAAAGGTGCACAGTTGGGACGGTGCTATCTGGATACGTGAACTTGTAAGTTAAAAATTTGATCGAGATAATTGAGACGTGCACAGTTTGGAGTCTCGCATCTGTGCACGTTAGGGTGATCCAAATTTATACCTATAAAATTTCGATTTTCGATTTTTGTCGAGAAACCCTCCCTCCCCTAATTTTGTTCGTTTTCCTGAAAAAGAAATTCGGTAAGTTGTTTTCCAACATTAGCCCGTGCCCCCGAGCTTTTGACATTAACATGGGGTTTTAAATGAGAAAAGCTCGATTTTCAAAAAAAAAATGGAAAAAAGAAGTACTAGTTATAAATTTTTTGTGAATTAAAGTATTGTCACCTCTTGAGAAGTATTTAAGGAATAATTTCCACTCAATAGCTTACAATTTTGTCTCACCCAAACCCCTTTAATTGTGCACGTAAAATGCCCAAAAAAATGCAAAATCACAGTTTTTTACTAAATTCATGCTAAAGACGGTATTTTTCAAAAATTTTTCAACATGTATTATTTTTCTTCGATAAGTAACGAATCTTAAAGTATATTACAAGTGTCCTTAAATTGTTTAAACAATTTATATTTATTTAAACCATTATTTTCCGCTGTAAATCGTGAAAGTTATTATCGTTCAGAATAAATCGTACAAAGTTGATGAATGTCAAGAGCAGCCAGCAGTTCTTATTTAACTTATTTAGTAATTATTTAAACAATCTCTATTTGTTTAAACAATGTTTTCCCCTTGTAGAGCATGAAAAATTATTAATTTCTGGAATTAATGACACGATTAAAGGAATTTAAGAGTAATATTTTTTTCTACAGAATATTTAGCAATTTTTGAAATAATTTTCATTTGTTTAAACAATTTTTATTTGTTATAACATTTTTTCTCTGTAAATCGTGAAAATGTATTCTTTTCAGCAATTAATGACACAATGAATGGATTTTAAGAATAGTGTTTTTCTTATTAAGACATTTTAAAGTTTTTTTAACAATTAATAATAATTAATATAAATAATTTTTTCAGTCTGTTATGTATAGTTTATTATACTTAAAATTCGATCATTTTGTCAATAATTGCTGAAAAGAATAATTTTTCACGATTTACAGAGAAAAAATGTTTAATTGAATGAAAATTGTTTAAACAAATTAAAATTATTTTAGAAATTGCTAAATATCCTGCAGAAAAAAATATTACTCTTAAATTCCTTTGATTAAGTCATTAATTTCAGATAGCAATAATTTTTCAAACTTTACAAGGGGAAAAAATTGTTGAAACAAATCAAAATTGTTTAAATAATTACCAAACAATCTTAAAAAATATATTGCTTTCAACATTCTTTAATTGTGTCATTATTTCAAGAAAATAATGACTTTTTACGATTTTAGGACAACTACTCTTGACATTCATCAACATTGTACGATTTATTCCAAAAGATAATAACCTTTCACGATTTACAGGGGAAAAATTGTTTGAATAAATAATAGTTGTTTAAAAAATTTAAAATTATTTATAATATACTTTAAAATTTGTCTTTTATTGATTAAAAGTTATTCACGTTGAGAAAATCAAAAAAAAATACCGTCTTTAGCATGAATTTGATAGAAAATTGCTATTTTGCATTTTTTAGGGCATATTCCGGGCAAAATTAAAGGGGTTTGGGTGTTTCAAAATTAAAAGCCATTGGGTTGAAATTGTTCCTTAAATACTCCTCAAGAGGTGATAATACTCTAATTCACAAAAAACTTATAAAAAGTACTTCGTTTTTCCATTTTTTTGAAAATCGAGCTTTTTTTATTTAAAACCCCATGTTAATTTCAAACGCCCGGGGGCACGGGTTAATGACGACAAAAAAATTAAGGAATATCTTTTTCCGGAAAACGAACAAAATGGGGGGGGGGGTATCACCAAAAATTGAAAGTCGAATTTTTGGACTACCCTAGTGCACGTGGACTTGTAAGTGAAAAACGTGATCGTATTAATTGAGTCGTGCACATTTATGAGTGTTTTTCCTGTACACGTAAAACGTTATTTGGATACTATCTGTGCACGTCTAAATTTGGACGTGCACAGTTAATAGTGCCCTATCTGTGAACGTGCACAGTTGTGCCAGTGGATAAAGCATAGTTGTACCACCAGCCCTCGACATGCACAATCGGTAGTGTCCCGTCTTTGCAAGTGTAGAGTTGTGCCAGTGGTCAACCGCGTGCACAGTTGTATCAAATACACCCTTCAGCAACTTTTTTTTGAAGTTTCAAAATGGAAGATGTTTCCGACGGCTGAACATTCAGTTCAGTGGCTGAAAGCTATACAGAGGAGTCTATACAATATGCAAACAACTTCAGATATAGAAATTCAAAAACTGTTGTTCCTTTCTTCGACCGTCACTAACTGATCATGAATGTTTCAGCAAATCGACCCTATATTCGGTCTAACGGTCATGCAAATTCGAATAAAAATCTTCCAATCTTGTAAAAAATATATTTATTCTTACAATAACTCTCTACGTTTTATATATTTTTCACAAGATTAGAAGATTTATATTTGAATTTGCATGACCTTCAGACCAAATATATGGGCGATTTGCTGAAACATTCATGAGAAGAGTCTATAGTCAACAAAAGAGATATATGTACCCAGATCACGAATTCCATCATGCCACCTGCTTCAATTTCAGAAAAACAAGAAAAACGATTTTGGAGAAGGCTCCGTTGCTTCAATTTCAAATAGTTCTGACATTGCAGCAACTGAGCGAAATGTCCAACAATATAATAACAACAATATAATAAAGTTCAGTGAAAATATTTGTTATCACACCACCCCGAAAAAGTCGATGATTCGTGACTGTAAAGAGGCACGTAAAGCAGCCTATTTTAGGCTGGCAGATTAACCGGGGAAAAGTAAGAAAAGCGTGAAAAAAGGCTGCAGGACAATGGAGTTGGAAGTCCTCAAAACCTTTCATTTCCTGTTCCGAAGTTCCATAAAGTGAATTTCAATTGGCTGTAGTGCATTTTAGATTGGCAGACTGCGGAAACAGGCAGCGACGAGCAATCACACCTCATGTCCATTGACGTCTTTCACTATTGGTCCAATATTAATGTTTAATAATCGCGTCTTATTATTCTTCAGTCCGTTGGTGTTTTCCAACGGAATTTTTCGCGACGTGGATGTAATATGGAATATAATGTGTGGCAGGTGCGAAAAGCTGATTTTGGTCGTTTGTGAAGTGCTGCTAAGTTTACACTTATGAAATCAGCCTTGTTTCATACTTTTCACGCAAATAATTATTTAAATAATAATCACTCAACCCTGGGTTTTGATGGCCTTTAAAATATTACTTTTGCTAAAAACCAAGGGATGATTTTTAGGATGCAAGCTTAATAAAGTTCAATGAATATAACTTGAAGAATGGCAATCACAGTCTCAAACATTTGATTTATCGCAGGGATGTGAATCCCTATACATCGTTGTTCTCGTTTCGAATCTGATCCGGCCCAGAACATAACCTGAAAATATATTCATGTTCTCGCCCTGCGCTGGAAAGATTATAATGCGAAACATTCCGAGGCCGGAATAAAAACCGGAACCGAGACCAAAGCAAATCAGCTCCGGTTGCGAACTACGCTATACAGGGTGTCTAAAAAGCCCCGGGACGGTCGGATGTTTCCTCAGGTAAAATATTTTTAAAAAAAGTGAAGGTCATTCCTGAAGTAAATTTCAACGAGGAATTTAATGGTGACCTTCATTTTGACCTTGAAGTTGACCTTCATGGCTTTTTGAAGGTCAACTTTGTTTTTTTAAATGGAAA
>JAWWEA010000062.1:4919960-4931210 GCA_035222095.1 Andricus quercuspetiolicola | reverse complement strand
TCAACAAAATAGTTACATTTTTAACCAAGGAAAAATTCTCCAATAAAGTTATGCTCTTTCAACAAAAAATGCATTTTTAGGAAAGAAGTTTAACTTTACACCAATTAGTTGAATCTTCAACAACAAAAAAATGAATTTTCAACCAAGAAGATTATTTTTTTCTGCCCAAAAAGAGAAATTTTTATCAAAGTAAATCATCTTGCAACGAGGAACTCGGATTTACAAATGAAAGGATTAATTTTCAAACAAAAATGGCACAATTATATTATAATTTAAAATTTAAGCTTGCAACAGAAAGAAACGAATTTTCAACAAAATAGTTCAATTTCCAACCATGGAGAAAATTTTCAATTAAAATTACACTTTTTCACCAAAAAATGAATTTTTAACAAAGAGGTTCAACTTTAAACCAAGTAGTTAAATTTTCAACCAAAAAAATTCATTTTCATCCAAGAAGGTTAACTTTCTGTAAAAAAAAAACATTTTTAACAAAATACATTAATTTTCAATCAGATAGTCGAATTTGCAAACAAAAAGATAATTTTAAACAGAACGTGAAATAATTTCATTTAAAATTTTTTAAATTAAGTTTGTAACAAAAGAAAGTCAACAAAATAGTCAAATTTTTATCCAAGGACAAAATTTTCAACTAAAATTATGCTTTTTCAACAAAAAATGAATTTTTAAGCAAAAAAAAAATTGATTTTCATCCAGGAAAGTTAATTTACTGTCAAAAAAGAAAGAAGTTTTCATCAAAATATATTAATTTTGGACCAGGTAGTCGAATTTGCAAATAAAGAGATTAATTTTCAACAAGGCATTGAATAATTATATTTTAAATTTGAAAAATAACCCTTGAAACAAAAAAAAAGACTTTTCAAGAAAATAGTTGAATTCTTAAGCAAGGAGAAAATTGTCAACTAAGATTATGCTTTTTCAACAAAAAATTAATTTTTAACAAGGAATTTTGACTGTGCACCATTTAGTTGAATTTTCAACCGAAAAAAATGAATTTTCATCCAAGAACGTTGATTTTTTGCCAATAAAAAGAAATTTTTTACACAATACATTAATTTTCAAAAAAAAAAAAATAATAATTCGTTTTAAACAAAGAAGGTTGATTCTCTATAAAAAACAAATTTTCAACAAAATACATAAATTTATAACCAGATAGTCGGATTTAAAACTAGGAGAGATAACTTTTCAGCCAATAATGAGATAATTATATTTCAATTTAAAAAAATTAGGCTCGAACAAAAAAAAACTTTCAAGAAAATGGTTCAATTATTAACCAACTAGATCAATTTTCACTTAAAATGATGCATCATCAACCAGAACATTTATTTTTATCAAAGAAGTTCGACTTTTGACCAAGTAGTTGAATTTTCAAAAAGAAAAAAAATGAAATTTGACCCCAGAAGAATAATTTTCTACCCGAAAGAATAAAGCAATTTTTTAGTTAAAAGTTAACCTTCTACCAAATAGTTAAATTTCTGAGCAAGAGTATTGATTTATTTATTTACAAATTCAATTATTTTGTTAAAAAGTGATTCTTTTTGGTTGAAAATTCGTCCTTTGAGCTTGAAAATTCAACCTATTTTTACTTAAAACCAAATCCTTTCTTTCGAATTACCAAGTATTATATTTTCTTAGAAATTCGTTTTTTTGGGGTAACCTTTTTTTAAGTATTTATAAGTAATAGTTAACCTCATTTTTTTTATTGAAGAGTCTACTAATTATTTTGCTAAAAATTCTCCATTTTTGTTAGAATTTTATCATTTTTGGTTGAAAATTCAAATGCTTTGTTCAGAATTCTTTTTTGGCTAGGAAAGTCAAGAATTTGGATGAAAATTCAACAATTTGGTCGAAATTTATTTTCTTTCTTGATGGAAAAATCTTTCTTTTTGAAAATGATTTCACGGTTAAATTCAACAGTTTTTCATTTAAAATTAATACCTTTTTTTATTCGAAAATTCAAAATTATTTTTGACTGTATTTTTAAACATTTTATTTTCAAATCAATAATAATTAATTGCATCTTTGCAAGATAGCGCATACGAAACTTTTATATCAGCTCTGGTAAAAAATTCTACTCACTTGAAATGAGTTTTTCTAACTAGATTTTCCTCTTGCCTGATAATTGGCATACGCCCACTCTAATCTGAAAGGACAATCTTCGTGAGGACCTTAACACCTCTGAGAAAATCCATCTTCTTGAATGCGTAATATAAGAGTCTTATGTAAATAGATTATTTTATTTCCTGAATGAAGTGTTCTTTCGATTTGTTTTTCCTTCTGTTTTTTTTCTTTTCTTTCTTACTATTATCAGTTAGAAAAATATAGCACTTAAAAAAAAATTTCACCATTGATTTTCGAAAAAAAATTCAAGAAATGGTTGGCACTTGATCTAAAAGTTTCCTAATGCAAAAAGGACACCGCTAGAACTCAATAAGAAAATCCGACTATTTTTTATTAAAAGTTTATTCTCTTTGATTAAAACGTACATCATTTTATTTTTGCAGTATTGGTTGAAAATTCAATCAGTTGGTAAAAATTGATCCATTTTGTTGTAAATGCTCTCGCCCGCCAATTATATTCTTTAGAATATTATCGTCTGATAGCGATATTTCTTTTTGTTTCCCCCTTGCCTCATTTGTTAAAGGAGACAATAAAAACATCAAATAATAATTTATCCTGTAAGTTTAGCTCTGTGATACCGACGACCTTTAGTTTCAGTAAATCAGGGATCCACTTGACGGTACAGTTTTGTCTACTAAGCTAGTCATGCTACGTCTGACCATAGCGGCTCGTACCACTGACCGCTTACGACACCTCACTGTCTACGCAGTGGTCGACACCGTTATGGTCAGACACCGGTCTATCTCCAGCCTCCGCGCGCTGTATCCCTCCGTGCGGCGCTGGATATCTCAATTTGTCACTCGGCTCAGTCGAGTCCACACCAGGACCGCTAGCATCCTACAAGTCCAATCCAGTTAAACTTCCTCCTCGCCAAATGCGTTTCCTTATAGTCTCCTGATCGTGGGAAGTCCACAAGAGCTAGGCGCCTAGATTTAGGCAGCACCCCCGCCCTTTTTCTCCGGAAAGTATGTAAGCGACAAGTGGAGGAACCCCCGTCACTGGTAAGGCAGTCCAGGTCCTTTAGGGACCAACTGTCTCCTAGGACGGTACAGGGTTACTTTGCTCACCCCTGCTACCAACACGAGGTGGAGACCTAATAAGGACCTGCACTTGTCGCCGGACCCTGCGAAATCCCTGCGCACGGTTTTCTTCACATCGCTCCTAGGAAGGGATCGAAAGAAGACCTCAACAACAGGGAACAATCGATGAAGTGCATCAGCACTCTGTTAAAGGAGACTATTAGGAGGATCTATACCAGGTCCATACCTGGATCGGGTCACCACGAGTTCTCGGATTGAATTTTGAAAACAGCAACGAGGGTCCGCGACTCACATAAGATTGGAGTCTCGTTTTACCGGGCGTTTCGGGAGTACACTCAATGACCTTCACGTTAAATCGTGACTCTCCAAACCGTCCTTATTCTCGTTCTTGCTTGTGGCTTCTCTCAGTGCCGAACCGTAAACTGCGCAACTCCGCTCACCTTGCAAGCGCCTCTCTTTCTCGCCCCTTTGGACCTCCTTATTAGGTATACCGGGATACGGTAAAGCGGGACTCCAGTGTATTACTTATTCTCTCACAAAAAACGGGACACGATAACGCCTAGTGCATTAAAGTTGTTCGTTTCAACGGAGACAATAATGGAATATCTTTCTCGAAATATTCGGAATTAAAATGGTTTCGAATTAAATTTAATCAAGCTAAGTCGACATAAATTATGCTTAAGTTAATTCTTTTTAATCAAAATTCGTATTTTTGGCTTGAAAATACTTTATAACATTTTTTCTTTCTTGTCTGAAAAATCTTTTTTGGTTGAAACCTCTTTCTTCTTTGAAAATAAGACACCTTTGTTGTAAATTCGTTTTTTTTAGTTCAATTTTCCTATTTTTTATTTGAAACTGAGAAAGAAAATTTTTCTGAAGTAATAGCTATTATATATTTTTTTCAGAATTAGTAACTTTTAAATAAAAATCCTATTATTTATTTTTTGAAAACACATTTTTTTCAGATACCAAGTATCATATTTTTTGTTGAGGATTCATATTTTTTCATTTAAAATGTTACTATTCACTCAAAAATTTAACTAATTTGTTGAAGATTCAACAATTCTGTTAAAAATCATCTTTTCTGTTTTGAAGTTGAATCATTTTGTTAAAAATTCGTCTTTTTAGCCTGACAATTGAACAATTTCGTTGATAATCCAACCATCTTGATAGAAAATTCAAGTGTTTCATTGGAACGTCAACTATATTTTTGGCAATTCGTCTTTTTTATATCAATTCAATATTTTCTATTTAAAATTAAAATTGTTTTGAAGTGAAATATCAACTATCTTTTTCTTATTAGAAGTTCATCATTTTGTGGTTGAAAATTCAGTTATTTAGTCAAAAATTTAACTATTTTGTTAAAAATTCTTCTTTGCTATAAAAATTAATATTTCATCTGAAAATCCATTTATTTTTTAAAAATTCATATATTTTTTTTAAATTTGTCTTTTTTTGGTAGAAAATTATTCTTCTCGGTTGAAAATTCATCTTTTTGGTTGAGGATTCATGGATTTTGGACGAAAATGTATTTTGTTAAAGATTCATGTTTTGAAAATTTCAAAATTCAGCTATTTGTTTAAGATTTCGTCTTTGTTCGGAATTGAAAGCGATTCTAATTAAATTTGACAGAGCTTTATGTTAATATAAGTTATGTTCAAGTTAATTCTTTTTAGTTGAAAATATTTATTGAAAATTCTTCTTTTTAGCTTAGAAATTCAACCATATGGTTGTTTTTTTCTTCTTTCGACTAAAAGAATCTTTCCTGGTTGAAAATTCGTCATTTTGTGGAAATCAATTCTCTTTGATTTAAAATTATAATCTTTTCTGGTATAAGTATCAACTATCATATTTTTTGTTGAGAATTCATATTCTTTTGTTGAAAATTTACCTACTTGGTTGAAAATTTATTTGCTTGTTGGAAAATTAATCTTTTTAGTTGAAATTGTATTCTTTTGGTTGGAAATGCAGTAGTTTTATTTGCTAGTCAACTTCATTCGTTTTGATTAAAGGCTATTATTTTATTTGGGCTGTCGCATCTTTCTTTCTAGGAAACTCAACCCTTCCGTCAAAAATTCGTCTTTCTGGTTGATAATTCATATTTTTTGTTCAAAAATGTAATTATTTTTTTGGAAATTCAAAATTTTTTTAAAAAATAGATCCTTTTTGGTTAAACATTTAACAGTTTTGATGATAATTGGTCTATTTAGTTTATAAATGCATATCTTTTTGTAGAAATTTGATCTTTTTCGGTTAAAAATAAAACTGCTTGTATTTGTGGGGTAAACTGAAGTGTTTTTTTATTTAGAATTAAAATTGTCTTGTTGAAAATTAACGTTTGAGCTGGTAGTTAAACGACTTGGTTGAAAATTTGATTATTTGATCAAAAATTCAACAGTTTTGTTAAAAAGACATCCTTTTTATTTTTGTTAAAAATTCTTCACTTTGACTTCAAATTTCAGCAATTTGGTGAAAATCGCAATTATTTTCATTTTTTAGAAACTTCATTTTTTTGGTTGAAAGTTCCACTCCTCGCTTGAAAATTGAGGTGCTTCAAACGGGTTGATTTTTATTCCATGTATTATAAATGACAACTTTTCTCCTACAGGGATGAATTGTTTGATGTAATATTTTATCCGCGTAATCTAATCTATATAAACCTACTTAGAGCCTTTTTTTCAAAAATGGTCTTGTTGTTGTTTTCTTTAATTAATTGAAAATATGCATCATATTATGCGCCTGGGAACGGGCAACCCACCACTGGAGTGTACCCTTGATGAACCGAAAACAGGCGCTCCCCGTTCCAAGAAGGGCACAGTGGGGATGCAAGCAATTTTTCCACAATACTGGAAACCAGGGGGTATACTGACTGTCTGCCATGATGGCGGTTGCATGCCTTACCCGACTTTATTATTGTTAGCTGATTAGAGCCGGTTGAGAGAAATGAAACATTATTATCGTATTATGGAATTGAATTTTAATAGGCTGAATTAGGTTCATTAGATGATGACGAGACGATTAAAAAAGGAAGAAAAAAATTGGGCAATCCGCTCAATTTCTGTTGACAGTTTTGGTAATTTTGCATTCACTTTAAGATTACCTTGATTACTGACAATATTAACCAATTTTCCTAATCTTTTTTCTTATATTTTTTGGTAAATTATATCAGGAAATTAATCCAGCTGATGAGAATTTAATTGAGCCATTTTTTTCGTAATTTCAAAGACTGTAACAGGCCTTCATAGTAGATGTTGTGATGTAGTACGATGACTGCATTCTTGTCTGTATTTATTATTGTCGGGTGATTTAGTTTAGTCTTCATCGAAAGACAAAAGCAAATGCAAGGAAATCAGCAATATGCCTCTGCACGTTAACGATGTGATCCAAATGTTTTCGCAACAAAAGATACCTTTCTCTTTTCAGACTCTACGACAAAAAATACTAAAAAAGTTGCTGCTGCAAGAATTGGAAATTATTGAATTGTTAAAAGTATGGAATCGCAAGTTATTCTATTCTCAAGATTCACCCTTGAAAGGTATGCAATTCGCAGCCTTTTTTTTAGCAATCCCTTTTTCAGGACGTCTCGTTGGGCGAAAATTTCAAGTCACAAAATTAATTTTTTCATAAATGTAGGCTTGTAGGGAATGACGAGACGGAACTTTTTCCAATTTTCTGTTGTTTCATCGGGTAAGTGTAAGTACAGGTTATCGTCTTGTCTCAATTTTCAATTGAATATTATTCAGAAATGGACGATTTAAAGTTTACTTTTCAATTTTTAGGCATTGCTGGTGCATATTTCATGTGTACATGAAATTTTTAAAGAGCTTCAATTATATTTGCCCAATTGACCGTGATTAATTTTTTTTTTATGTATTTCAATTTGGGGATGAAATTTTTTTACTTGTTCATGCTTAACATTAGAAGTAATCGTCCGAAGAAAAAACAGAAAAACAAAAGATATTCTATTTCTTCATTCTCTCCAAGCGTATATTGGAAAAAAGTGATTTCGTGACTTTCAAAATGTCCGACCAACGACATGTTTCGAAAATGATTTCACCCCACATCGAGCGTTGAGCGAGTTCCTCGATCCAGACCCTCAACTGGGAAAAAAGTGAATGCAAAATTACCAAAACTGTCAGCGGAAATTGAACAGATTAGCCGATTTTTCCTATCTTTTTTTAATTGTCTCGTTATTATCTGATGAAGCTAATGCAGCCTATTAAAATTCAATTCCTTAATATTTTAATAATTTTTAATGTCTCTCTACTGGCTCTAATTATCTAACAATAGGAAGGTCCGGTGAGGCATGCTACCGCCAGCATGACAGGCAGTCAGTATACCCTCTCGATTCCAGTATCGTGAAAAAATTACACTCCCGCTGTGCCCTTCTTGAAACGTGGAGCTCCTGTGTTCGGTTAATCGTGGGTACACTCGCGTGAGCGGGTTGCCTGTTCCCAGGCGCAAACCTGTGCCTTGATCTGTTTTGGTTAAGGATTTAACTATTTTGTTGAAATTTTATTTTTCCGGTTGAATTGAACTGTCTTTGATTTATAATTTAAATCTTTTTTTGCTGAAATATCAACAATTATATTTTTTGGTGAGAATTCATATTTCCTGTTTAAAGGTTCAACTTTATGTTTAAAGATTCATGTAGAAAATTCGTCTTTTTAGCTTAAAAAATCTCCAATTCGCTTGAAATTTTCTTTATTCTCCACGAGAATTTGTTGCTGTTTCTTCGAAAATCAATTTTCTTAACTGAAAATTGAAATATTTATTCGAAAATTCACTCTAGAATCAATAATAATTAATAGCATCTTTAGAAGATGGCTCTTTGGAAATTTCAATTCACCTGAAATGAGTTTTTCTATTAGATTTTTCTCTTGCCTAATAATTGACACACACCTGTCGTAATCTCAAAGGAAGGTTTCAGTGAGGATCTTAATACCTTTGAGAAAATCTAAGTCCTAGAATATGTAGTATAAAAGTCGTATGCAAATAAGGTCATTCCCTGAATGAAATTTTCTTTAAATTCGTTTTTCCTTCTGTTTTCTATTCCTTTTCTTACCACTTTTCTTCATGGTTCTCGAGATCGTTCTAAGGCCCTATCAATCTCATTGCTTTTAAAAAATCGATTAAGTAGTCTTTTTTTTCCTCAACCGCATCTTTTTACTTTGCATAACACATACTGTGCAAAGCTTGTATAAAAACCTTTTTATCTTTAGCGACGAAGATTACGAAAACCGGCAAGTAGAAGAAGCCAGAAGTGTCCTTGGTGGAAAAAATTCTCTGCATTTTTCCAACCAACAGTATTTTCCGCTTTAATCCGAGAATGTGGGAGTACACAGCACAAATTCCATGAAACGTTTAAATCGTTTAATCGTGAATATCATAGGTTGAAAGAAATTTCAGTTTTTAAAATTACTTAATTTGTAATGGTTCAATACGTCTTTTAAAACTCGTGGAAGCAATTAGCACGTCTTTAAAATACAAAAATTTTAACTAAAATTTTTTGTTAAAAATTCTAATAAATGGTTAAAAATTAATCGATTTTAGTTGGGGATTTAACTGTTTTTTGAAAGTTTCTCATTTTGATTAAAAAGTATAACTATTTTTGGTTGAAAGTTAATTCTTTTGGGTTGAAGATTAATTCTCTTTGGCTGAAAATTTAACTATTTTGTTGAAAATTCGCTTTTTTTGGCAAAATCAACTGCTTTTGTTTTAAGTGAAAACCTTTTTGGTTGAAGGATCAACTGTTTTGTAGAAAATTTGTCTTTTCGGTTCAAAGATACAACTATTTTTAGTTGAATGATAATTCTTTTCAGTTGAAAATTCAACTAATTTGTTCAAAATTCGTCTTTTCGTTTTGAAAACTCATTTCTTTTGTCGAAATTTCATATCATTCATAACTATTTTGTTAAAAACACTTTTTTTCTTAAATGAAAATTAACTTTTTAACTGAAAATTTAACTATTCCATTGCAGGTTCCCAATTTATCTTTTTTAGTCGAAAATTCAACTATTTGGTTAGAAATTCGTCTTTTGGGACAAAAATTCAACTGTATGGTTGAAACCTAAACTACTTTGATAAAAATTATTATTTTTTTTTTAATTCAACTCTTTAATTGAAAATGGAACTATTTTATTTACAATTAAATTCTTAAACTGGAAATTGAAGTATTTAATTAAAAATTCAAGTTTTTTGTTGAAAATTAATTTTTTAACTAACAATTTTATCATTTGATTGGAAATTTAAATATTTTTTTTAGAAATTTAACAGTTTAGATGGAAGGTAATGTTTTTTTGTTGCAAATTCAACAATTTTATCTAAAATTCTTTATGGTTTAAAAATTTAACTATTTTTGTAATATAATCTAAGAATGTGGGAATACGCGGAATAAATTCCATAAAATGTTAGAATCTTCCATTTGGAAAGACCACCGGTTGAGAGAAATTTCGTTTTATAAATTTTTTATATTTTCAATATGTTCAATATATCTTTTAAAAATTTGAGAAAAAATTAGCGCGCCTTAAAAATATAACTGATTGGTTGAAAATTCATGATTTTAGGTGAAAACTCGTTTTTTTTAATAACAATTTTATGACTTGGTTTAAAATTAAATTATTTTAGTAAAAAATTACTGGATTTTTATAGTTCAATATGTATTTTAAAAATAGGAGAAAAAATTAGCGCGCCTTAAAAATTCAACTACTTGGTTGAAAATCCATGACTTCAGGTGAAAATTCGTTTTTTTACTAACAATTTTATGACTTGGTTCAAAATTTGATTATTTTAGTGAAAGGCGACTGGATCTTTATATTTTAATATGTCTTTCAAAAATAGGAGGAAAAATTAGCGTGCCTTAAAAATTCAACTGCTTGATTGGAAATTCGTGATTTTTGGTGAAGATTCGTCTTTTTTACAAACAAGTTTATGTCTTGGTCCAAAATTTAATTATTTTCGTAAAAAAATTACTTGATTTTCACAGTTTAATATGTCTTTAAAAAATAGGAGAAAAAATTAGCGTGACTTAAAAATTCAACTGCTTGGTTCAAAATTCATGATTTTAGGTGGAAATTCGCCTTCTTTACTAACAATATTATGACTTGGTTCAAAATATAATTATGTGAGTAAAAAAATTACTAGTTTTTTATATTTTAATAATGTCTTTTAAAAATAGGAGACACAATTAGCGCGCCTTAAAAATTCAGCTATTTTGTTAAGAATTCCTGCCTTTTTGTTAAAAATTCGTGTTTTTTAAATAACAATTTAATTATTTGCTTTAAAATCGTTTTTGGTTTAGGATTCAACTATTTTGTTAAATGACTTTTCTAGTGGAAGCTAACAGTTTTTGATTTTAAAATGAAAATCTTTTTTGTTGAAATATTGACTGTTTTGTGGAAAATTATTTTTTTTGTTTTATTTAAAAATTCAACTATTTTTTATTAAAATTGTATTCTTTTTAATTCAAAATTCGTCCTTTTGGTTCAAAAATTCTTTTCTTTTGTCGATGTTTCAACTTTTTTGGTAACCATTTTTTTAAATTTTCTAAATAAATTGGTTTTGTTTGAGGATTTAACTATATTAATGAAAAGCAGTCTTTTTCAGTTAAAGTTAACTGTTTTCGATTTCAAACAAGAAATTTTTTGGTTAAAAAATTAACTATTTTATAAAAAATTCTTTTTTTTAGGTTGGAAATTCAACTATTATTGGTTGAAAGCTAATTCCTTTTGGTTGAAAATTCGACTATTTTCTTGAAAATTCCTTTTTGTTTTGAAAATTCATTTTTTTGTTGTTGATTTTTCAACTTTTTTGGTTATAGTTCAACTGATTGTCTTAAAATTAATCGGTTTTGGTTAAGGATACAACTATTTTGTTGAAAATTTATTTTTTGTTTGTGAAAAAATCAACTATTTTGTACAAAATTCGTCTTTTCGGTTTGAAAATTCAACTATTTTTGGTTGAAAGTTAATTCATTTTGATTAAAATTTCAAATAAATTATTCAAAACATTAATTTTTTGGTTGATAATTCATAATTTTACTTGCAAATTCATCTCTTTTATTGAAAATTAA
>JAWWEA010000062.1:4897456-4909649 GCA_035222095.1 Andricus quercuspetiolicola | reverse complement strand
CAGTAATTATTTATGTATTTCTATTTGTTTTTCTATTGGTTTTTTCAATTTATTAAGTTTTTTAATTAGGTTATCTATAAATCATCTGGATATAACCTCAAGCATCTATTATCTTATCTTAGAAACCTGCGGACTCGTTGGATGGCGCCACCGTCGAATATATGGGATCACTCCTAAAGCATTGAGTGACCACAGCCTTATCGAAAGTGGAGACCCGAGCCATCCCGATACGACAAACCCTACTGTAGTGAAAATACCCGCAAATTTGATTTTCAAGGTCAAAACACTAATAAACGGTGTTTTTCCATTTTTAAACTATATTTGGATAAATATGGGTTTGAGAGAAAAAGTCTCAAATGAAAGTTGTAGCCCTCAAAAAAGTACGTCTCTTACTTTCTTCAACCTCATCGCCTAAACCCATTATTTTTCGAGAGAAACGTGATAATGTTCGAACAATTATATTTTTCAAAAACTGCATTAGTTTCGGCATTGCCTACTTATAATCCAGTAATCAGTAACACTTCTGTATGCACTAAAAGTGCAACGCAGTAACTTTGCCTTAAAAAGCCCGAAAAAGTCCTTTGATTATAAATATCAAGGTTACTTTTTCGATATCTGGTGCAACAATTAAAAAAAAAATTTTGTTCAACAATTATATTACTTTTCAAGATAAAAATTTTATAAAATTATTTTCGGAAAGTTTATGGAAAAACAAAACTTTTATGTCTCAACAAATTTGCCATGTAGCGACCCGTTTTCGAGTTGGAGCTTTATAAACAATTACTTTTAAAAAAATTTTTAAAAAACAAAAACTTTATCTCTTATAGATTTTCTTTTAACTCAAATCATTTGTTATCTATGGACTTATAAACAATTATTTGAAAAATAATTTTTTTTTCTGTCCAAGCTTCAATTTTACAGTTAAGATTTTCGAGTTTTCTCTATTTATTTATCTGGTAGCTTCCTCATAATTTTTCTCTTACCACTGAAAATATCGTTCTTTTGTTAGTAACAACTTTTATCAACAAAATCCTAGATTTGCCGAATCTGCTCCTTTTATTCACGTCGCTTGAATCAGGCAGAAAGAAGAACTTTTATCTCTCAGATAAATAACTAAAAAAAATCGGTAATCCTAACTGTAAAATTGCAGCTGGAACAGACAAAACACTATTTTGCAATAGATTGTTTATAAGGCCACAGTCAAGAAATAATTTGAAATGAAAAAAAATCTATAAGAGACAAAGTTTTTGTTTTGTATCTAATTTATAAACACGTTCAACAGCGAGAGTTATATCAAATATCCGTATTTGTGTATAAAAATTGTTATTAAAAAAAACGATTGAGATTTTGCAAAGTAACAAATTTATGTGTAATCAATGTGATTTTCCCAAGATTCTTTACAAAAGTTATAGCATCGACCTTATACAATGTACACAAAATCTTTTATTAAGGAGTTCAAAAAATTGCGTACGTGATTGTTGAAAAAGGACCATTTCTAACACTTATGTATTAACAAAAGTTTGAGCTCCGTCGGAAAATGTTCTTTTTCCTCATGGAGCAAGTGCCCTAGAAAATGATTTGCATTTTTTTCGAAAATTTTCGGTCCAATGGTTACCGAGATATGCAGCCGCAAATATGTCCATTTTAGTGCAAATTCAATTGTTTATAACGCTCTATCTTGAAAAAGGGTTTTTTCATGAAAAATTGTTTCAAAAATTGCTGCACCCGATGTCGAAAAAGTCACCTTGAGATTCATAATCAGGGGACTTTTGCCAACTTTTCAAGCCAAAATTACTGCGTCGCACTTTTAGTGCATACGGAAGTGTTACTGGCTACAGGATTATTACGGAAAAATGTGAAAAATTTAAATTTTATAGGGGGTTTATTATTAGATCACTAAGAATTTTTTTTCCTCAAAAAAGTAGGAAAATTTTTTATTTGTTTATAAAAATTTCTGATAACCATAAAATTGAACAATAAACAAATTATTTCTCCTTTTTGTATGTTTAGGTTGTGAGTCAAGTTGATTGACAAAATATGTAAGCATTAAGAGTCGAGACAAAAATATTTTTCTTAAAAATGCACGTTTTTTGTAAAACTCAAAAAAAAGGGTAAAGAATTAGAAAATTAAAAAATCGCTTTGCACATTTCTTATGGTTTTTTAAATTTTATTTCAGAAAGTATAAAAACCACAGTTCACACCAACACTGTTTCGTAAAAATGGGAAATAATCAAACCACGAATCAACTGTGCCTGTTCTTAATTAGGTCAAAGCATTGTTAGTGGTCCCTGATGCATTTATACATGCAACGGTATGTCGCAGGGAACGGTGCTAATCTCCCTTCCCAGTTCTACTTGACCACAGTGATTCCATTTTTTTTGTCTATTTTCCACCCCGACTCAAGAGGAGTTTTTATTTTATTAATTATAACTTATTAATTAAAGGTGTTTTTTTAAGTTCATAAAATACGGTTTATGGACCCTTTTTAACCAAAAAACATAAAATTGATAACAAGTGCTTCTTTCTTCGATTTTTTTGCCAAGTAACGTTAGGTATTGAATTTAAATATTGTCTGTACACTATTAGCGAAAGAAATGTATATTTTTTTAAAAATACAAAAAATATCAGTTTTTAGGGTTTTGTAGCACGGACAGAAATCCTGTTAGTTTCGGTCGGATTACCTTCGGTCCGTCGTATTTTTTCCAAGGAGGGGAAGTGGGGGAAAGCGAGGGAAGGAAATGAGAAAGGAGAAAGTAGGAAAGTGAGGAAGTAAGGGGAAGTGAGGGTTGGGCTATGATGGAAATTTTGGAGTGAGGAAGTAGTAGAAAAAAGTGTTTCCTGGGGAAGTGAAGAAAGGGGGAAGTAGATAAGGAACAAGTACTGAAAGGAAGGAGGAAAGCGAGGATTCATGTGGAGGGAGGAGAAGTAAGGAGTGGAGAGGGAAAGTAGGAAATTGTAGGCGGAGCAAGGAAGGAAAAGTAGAGAAGGGGAAGGTTTAAATGACTTAATTAATGTCTTCGTAGGCTACGAAACCATTTTTTATGGGCGCACTGCACCTACTTTGATTATTTTTTAACTTTAGTTTTTAGGGTTATATAGCCCCGGACAGAAACCCTTTTATTTTCCGTCGAATTTCCTTCTATCCATCGTACTTCTTCCAAGGAGGAGAAGTGAGGGAAAATGAGGGAGGAGAAAGTAAGGAGACGAAGGGAAATGAGGGGTTGGGTTACGACGTAAAATTTGGGGTGGGAAGATAGGAGAAAAAGAGTGTTTTCTGGAGAAGTGAGGAAAGGGGGAAGTAGATAAGGATCAAGTACTGAAAAGGAGGAGGAAAGCGGATATTTATGTAGGGAGGATGAAACTAGGGGTGGACAGGGAAAGTACGAAAATGTAGATGGAGCAAGGAAGGGAAATTATAGGATCGCAAGTCCGTCCATCGTACCTTTTTCTCGGGAGCGGAAGTGAGGGGTTGGTTGGTAGTGAGGAGAGAAGAAAATGTGAGGGGAGAGTTGGGAGTGAAGAGAGGGAATCATTAGTGGTAATATGAGAGAAGGCGGGGAGGGACCGTTAAGAGAAATTGATCCAAGGGGTCATTAGATATGGTGAGGGGAAGCAGCGGTAGAGAGAGGAATTAAGGGAAGAAATGAGATGAGCGAGGGGAGGAAGTAAGTAAGAAGATGGAAAGGGGCAGTGAGGAAGTATAAGATGGAAAGACAGAGAGTAGAGGATGTGAGATAAGGGAGAGGTGATGAGAACAAAGAGGGGGGAGTACAAGAGGAGTGTTAAGTAATGGAGGAAAAGGAAAAGGGAAGTAGGGTAGGAGAGAGGAAGTACAGGAAGGTAAGAGGAGGAAGAAGGGAAATTAGGGAAAGTAGATGAGGAGGTGATAAGTATGGGATTGGATGGACTCTAGAGGAGGAAAGGAGTAGAGAAATATGGAAGAGGAAGTGCAAAGCGAGGAAGGGATAATAAGATATAGTTGAATAGGTTCGGATAATATCGGACAACACAGAAAAGCGTAGGATAGAAGAAAAGAAGAGCGAGAGAGGGGATTGATGAGGTAGAGATTTATATTTCATCATTATATCATTTATATTTTTAATTTTAAATATTTAAATACAAATTCAAATTATAAACGAAATTTATTTAAATTAGTAACATCTCTTAATATAAGAGATTGAAAATTTATATTTTGTAAATCAGGAATTTCATACGAAGAATTGGACATCAATGATAGTAAAACTATAAAATGCCAGATTTAAGGATGGAAATTTTGAATATATAATTGATAATCGAATAGTTTTCTCAATTAATTAACAAATCCTAATGTTAACGAATTCGGAATTTTAAAGATATCCTTTCGTATTTTTACTAAACTTATATATATATATATAATTAATTATTTTAAGCTCGAAAATTAAACAATTAAAAGTAGGGTCCTTATACTTCTTGATTTTTGTCTTGAAGATCCAATTTTTACAATTTTTAAAAATATTCATAAAGTCATTTCGTTAGGTATTTAAATTATTTAAATCTCTTAAGATAATATATTTGAAAGTTCAATTTCTTGAATCAGGAATTTCACATCTTCAATATCATTAATGCCCAATTCTTTTAATTGATAAAATAGGAAACTATATTTCATCAGATGAACATAAAAAATTATTATGTAGCGCAAGGTGTAAAATATCGCAGAAAAATCAACTTATCATGGAACAAGAATAATCGGATTACAACCATTAATAAGTATTAATATCGTTTTTACCACCTGGGAGTTGTCTCATATTTCCACATCAATTTTAAAGCAATTGAGCTAATTTGCAGAAAAAGGTCATCGAATAAACAAGCAGTGAGATAGAAAAATTACACCACTACGAAATCCTTAGAACAAAAAAACCAATAATCCAATTATTAAATTTGGAGAAAACACTCTTACATGTCTCAATTCAAAATTTAAAAAAATGAAATGAAAGGAAGAAAGAAAAACAAGGCAACCACCAAATTTTCTTCTTTTTTTTCTTTCTTTCTTTTTAATTATATTTTTTTAAATCAAAATAAAGAAATTGGGAAACATATTATGGAAATGTCTTTTTCCTGAGTTAAAAATTAAAAATATGAAAAGGCAAGGAAAAAAAATCGAAGGGAATTTGGAATTCCCCTTCTTTTTCTTTCCTCATTTTTTATTTTGCTTTTCGGATATTTGAGACATTTGAGAGTGGATTGTACAAATTTAATCAACGGATTCATGTTTCTTTTAATTTCCAAGAATTTCGTGATTTAGTTTTAATATTGTACGTCAGAGAGAAACTTGCATTTTGATTTATTCTCAATTTAATATTTAAAATTTGTATAAACTTACATGTATTCCGTTTTGCTATTTGGGTAACTTCCATCGGGCCACTGCATATAACACAGAATACGAGTGTTTCCATTGTGATACCTGCAACAATGATTAATTTAAACCAACTTAGATTTGGAAAGAATATTTTTATGTGTATTGATTTGTTCTTCTCTCTTTTACAATATCCCCCGCGGATTGTATTCTTTAGAATATCATGCCTGACAACGATTTTTTTCTGTTTTCTTTTTGCCTTACTTTCTCAAAGGGAGAAACAATTTAAATATGTTGTCATAAGTGATTTCGCAATTCCAAGATTTCACTACTCTCTTCTGTAACAAATCGGCAAGGAAAGGCCCCGGGGAATACTGTCGCCCGCTGTTTATATTCTTCAGTCTGACAACCATATTTGTTTTCCTTTCCCTCTTGCCTCATTTGTTACAGGAGATAATAAAAGTGTCAAATAATAATTTATCTTGTAAGTTTAGCTCTGTAATACCGACGACTTTTAGTTCCAATAAATGAGGGAGCCACTTGACGGTACACTCGACTACTGGGCTGGTAGTGTAGCGTCTGACCAAAGTGGCTCTTACCACTGAGCGCTCGCGGCACCATACCAGCTACGCAGTGGTCGATGCCGTTATAGTCAGACAACGGTCTGCCTCCAGCGTCCGTGCACAGTATACATCAGAGACGTTGCGATGCTACAAATCTGAAAGTTTACACCAGGCTGTGAATAGTCAATGCTTTCTAATTAAAGGATCTTAAACGCCATCTAGCGTATACTCTGATCACTCAGATAAGATAATAGATAATCTGCTTCAACAACAACATAATTTAAAGAAACCAATAAAAATGAATGCAAGTACATAAATGATTTTTCAAATGAATACCTAAGTACCTCCATTTATTTTTCGATTAGTTTCTTTATTGTTCACTAATATCTTCATAAAATTGTATTTTGTCAAGTTGATAATCTGCAAATATGAGGCATCGTACAGAGTTTGTAAAAGTTTTCTCGGCTTATTTATCGTGCTGCAAATGACGGCATGATCAGTTTCAGGTAGTACATAGATGTGTCGTATCCTGCATAGCTCATCGACTTCTAATAGAAAGTACAATCACTTTGTAATTAAAGTCTTAAATTCAGCAATCGCTGAGTGCCGGCAGCTGGCAGCTTCAATCCTTTCATCTGTTGGCGAGTGGAAGGACAAATCAAAACAGAAAATATTTGCTTATCACTTAAGGTCGATTCAACCTTCACTTTTGATAAACTTAAAATTTTGACATCGGCGAAGAACATGGGAAAGCGGGGGAAGGAAATGTGTGGATAGGGGAACCTAGGCTGCGACACCATGGAGATAAAGAAGTGGCTTTTTCCTTTTTGAACCCCTTTCCAAGCTTCAAATTTCTACGTTAAACTTCCTCTCATTGAATGAGTTTTCTTCGAGTCTGCTCATTGTTGAAAATCCACAAGAAACAAGTTCCTTAGTCCCCCCTCCGAACTTCCGTGGAGGGTATGGGAGCGAAGAATAGACACCCTCGCAACTGGTAAGGTAGTCGTGGTCTTTCAGAGAAATGGATGCGCAGGGGTGTTTGAAAGCGAAGAAAATTTGATGAAGTTAATTGTTATAAATAAATAAAATTAACAAATAGTCAACATTATGGATCTTTCGTTTTCAAAGTACATTTTCGCGTTTGAATTACTTGATTTTATTTAAAAAATAATACTTGGTCATGAAAATTTGTCATCTGGTACTTTATATTAATTTTACAAACAAGTACCCAGTGTGAACATTTAAAGGCAGCGAGAAATAGTCCTTTTTATAATTTTGTTAAAATTAGGCTGCCAGTGATTTTTAATGATAAAAATTCTCAATCCGGTATTTTTTATTAACTTCATTAACAAATTATGTGAACAAATGCCCAGAGTGGACATTTAAGGGCAGAGAAAAATAGACTTTTCTCTTAGTTTTGTTAAAACTACGTTGTCAGCAATGTTTAATTATGAAAGTTTGTAATCCGATGTCATTTATAATTTTATAAACATGTTATATAAATGAATGCCTAGTGTCAATATTTAAGTGCAGAAAAAATTAGCTTCTTCTCCTAATTTTTTCCAAATTTGTGTCGTTATTGATGTTTATTCATTAAATTTTATCATCCAATATTTTTGCTTAATTTTGTTGAACAATTCTATGAACAAACGCAAATTTTCATAAGTAAAAATCACTTTTAGCGTTTAGATTCAGCATTTATTTATAGAATCTATTTACAAAATTAATTTTAGGAATAAACATCATAGGCGACAAATTTAAAAAAATTTGAGAGAAGAAGCGAATTTTTTCTGACTGTAAAGCCAACAGTCGGCATTTGGTTACAGAATTTGTTGGAAAATTAATGTAAAATATTGGATGACAAATTTTCTTTACTAGCCATCATTAATGACATCATTTAAGGAAAATTAAGAAAAAGCCTCTTTCTCTCTGCCTTTAAATGTCCACACTGGGAATTTGTTTATGTAATTTGTTTACAAAATTAGTAGAAAAAATCGAATGAAAAATTTTTATCATCAAGTATCATTTTCGATGAAATAGTTGAATTTTCGACCAAATAGTTGGAAACGAAATAGTTGAATTTTCAGTTAAGAAAATAAATTTTTATTCCAGAAAAAACTTGAATTTCCAACAAAATAGTTCACTTTTTAACCAAACAAGTGACTTTTAAGCAAAGCAAATAAATTGTTAACAAAATTGTCTAACCTTTAACCGAATAGTTAAATTTACAAGCCAAAAGGACGACTTTTTTAGGACAGTTGAATCTTCAACAGGAAAGCAAAATTCTTATCAAGAAATATGAATTTTCAATTTAAAAAATAACGTTTCTGACATACAAAAGGACTTTTGAATCCAAAAGGACAAATTTTAAATAAAACAGTTGAATTTTCGACCAGGAAATATGACTACACAATAGTTGAATATTCAACAAAATAGATCAATTTTTAACACAATAGTGCAAGGATGCATTTTGAACCACATGGCCGAAGTTTTAATTAAAAAAATAATAAAATTCAACCAAAACCAGCTGCATTTTCACACAAGTAGTTCGATTTTCATGCAAAAAGCCGAATTTTTTATGGCAGTTGAATTTTTAATTTGAAAAGTAGAATTTTGTATAAGATGATTAATTTTTTACCAAAAAGATGTCTTTTCTACCATAATGGCTAAATTTTCGATCCAAATAAAGGACGAATTTTCAAGAAAATACTTGCATTTTCAACTAAAAAAGATTACTTTAACTAAATAGTTGAATTTTTAATTAAAAAATAGTTGAATTAAAATCAATCATTTTTTTATACTGTTAAGAAGCAACAGTAAGAAAAAATTCAATTTGTTAAAATAAGTATTTTTCGTAATTTTAAAACTTTTTTCATAAAAACAATCTTTTTTTATTGATAAGGCATGACTGAAAATGTCATTTCAATTCTTAAAATCACAAAAAACTTTTTTTTTCAAAGACCTGATTTTTGACACGAAAACTGTCTCAAATCCTAGTACAAGAAAAATTTCTGCACCTGGATAGTTTCCGAATAAAGTTTTCTGTGATAAACTTTGAAATATCAGGTTTTGATAGGATTATGGAAAAATGTGTGCCTCAAGAGCTCAACAGTCTACAGAGGAAAGATATGAAAATATTGAAAAAGAAGTGCTTCCTACGCAGGATGAAGGAAAAATAAAATGGACTATATCAATATTTTTATGTCATGGAATTCTGATTTTTTTTTAGATCAAGATAATCATTTCGGAATCAAATAAAAGCTATTTTTACATACTCATCAGAGAAGGTATTTGATTTCTGCAAAATTTGCCCAGGCAGTTTTTGTCAAATATCCACGTTTTCAGACCTCCTGAACCCGAAAAGCAAGTTTTCGCGAATGTGTCTGCCTGTTTGTCTGCATGTGTGTCTGTGTGTCTGTAGATTTTTAGTTTGTTAGCACGATAACTTTCGAAAGAATTGACAGATTGGATTGACGTTTCGTATAATCTTTTACTGCTCTAAAATAAAATTCAAGTTCGTTAGCCAAACATTTTGAATAGAAATTCAAAAAGTTAGAACATTTTCAAAATCTTTCAGAGCACATCTTTTCACAATTTGAAATTTTCATGTACGGCTATTCATATTGTTGAAAAGGACGAACAATTTATCTCAAAAACTTTTTTCGACAAACAACAAATTGCGAGAGTTATAGCATTTACAAAATTCAAAAAAACAAACTAAAATTAAAATTTTAAGCCAAGCAACGCACGGTATGAAAAAAAGTCAAGAAAATCATTTGTTTTTGAACATCTTGCAAGATTGCCATAACAACTTTCTGAATTTTCTTGAAAAATAGAAAATTCAAATTTTTATTACACAAAAAAAAATGAAAAATTCTATTTTTCGGTCAAACTATACAAGATATATAAAATGATGAATCGGAGAAAACTGTGCATTCAAAAAAGATCTGCAAATTTGTTAATAATCAATTTTTGGTGGGACGCGTAGTTTTTGTTTAAATTCGTAAAAAACAGGATTAAAAAAAATTTAATTTTGGGACAAACGACACAAACTACGAAAAAAATACAGAGATAAAAGTTGTTCATCCAAAAAAGAGCTACGAATTTTCGATTGATAAGTTTTTGATAGGACTCGTCGTTTTCGACAAAAGGTCTTCATGTTCAACCTTTTATTTAGAAAACAATCGAAAATATGATTACTAATTTATTAAGAAATGACCGTGCAATAATTACGTAAATTTTCTTTCTGAAATTTTGAGACACGTACCCCGCTTTGTCAGGGTCCATAAGTTCTGACCCCCCCCCCCCCCATCTTACGTAATTTTGCGAGCTAAATCCTTTTCGTGAATTTTTTTGTGTTCTTCCAAAATAACGTGAGACGATTTGGGGGGAGGGGTGTTTCGTAAAACCTTACTGCGTTTTATGAATTAAGAAAGTAGTTTAACTTTCAACCAAGTAGTTGAATTTTCATCCAAAAAAGATAAATAAAACCTGAATGACGATTCATATCAAAAAATGGTTATGAGAAATTTGGTTTGACTTTTTAAAAGTTATAATTGCTCTTTGAGACTTTTTTCCGTAATTTGCGTCCTTCGGCTCAAAATTTGATTTTGTGACTTTTTTATAGTTTTTTTCGATAGATAAAACCCAAATGACAAGTCCTATCAAAAAATAGTTGATGAGAATTTTGTAGGACTTTTTAATAGACGCAATTTCTCTTGAGCACTTTTTTCTGCATCTCACGTCGTTTGGCTCCAAATTTGAATTTTCTATTTATTTCATAGAGCTTTTGACAAATAAACCCCCAATTACATGTTCTATCGAAAAATGGTTATAACAAATTATGTAGGACTTTTTACAAGCTGTAATTTCCTTTCGAGACTTTTCCCTTTATTTCGCCTCCTTCGGTTCAAAATTTGATTTCGTGATCTTTGTCATAGTATCTTCGATAAATAAAACCCAGGTGTCAAGTTCTATCAAAAAATGATTGTGAAGAATTTTTCTTTTCCGAAACTTTTTTCTGTATTTTTCGTCGTTCGGCTCAAAACTTGATTTTCTGGGGTTTTCTTCATAGTATTTTCGATGAATAAAACCCAAACGACAAATCCTATAAAAAATGGTTCAGAAAAATTTTACAAGACTTTTTAATAGCTGTAATACCTTTCTAGAACTTCTTTCTTATCTCTCGTTGTTTGGCGGTAAATTTGAATTTATTATTTTTTTCGTAGCGTTTTCGACAAATAAAACCTGAATGACATGTTCTATCGAAAAACGGTTATAACAAATTAGATATGACTTTTTACAAGCTGTAATTTCCTTTTAAAACTTTTCCCTTTATTTCGCGTCTTTTGGCTCAAAATTTGATTTTGTGATTTTTTTCATAGTATTATCGAAGAATAAAACCCAAATGACAAGTCCTATCAAAAAGTGATTTTGAGGAATTTTATTGGACTTTTCAATAGCTGTAATTCCTCTTCCGAACATTCTTCCGTATCTCACGTCGTTTGGCTCCAAATTTGAATTTTCTATTTTTTAAATAGTGTTTTCGAAAAATAAAATCTAAATGACATGTCCGATCGAAAAATGGTTAATATAAATTTTCTAGAAGTTTTTGAAAGCTATAATTCTTTATGGAAACTTTTTTCTGTATTTTTCGTCGCTCGGCTCAAAATTTGATTTTCTGGTTTTTTTCATAGTATTTTCGATAAATAAGACCCAAATGACAAATCCTATAAAAAAGTGATTCTGAGGAATTTTTTGGACTTTTCAATAGCTGTAATTCCTCTCCCGAACATTTTTCCGTATTTCACGTCGTTTGACTCCAAATTTGAATTTTCTATTTTTTTAATAGAGTTTCCGACAAAATAAAACCTAAATTACATGTCCTATCGAAAAATGGTTAATAGAAATTTTGTAGGAGATTTTGAAAGCTATAATTTCTTCCAAAAACTTTTTTCCGTATTTTTCGTCGTTTGGCTCAAAATTTGATTTTGTGATTTTTTTCATAGTATTTTCGATGAATAAAACCCAAATGACAAATCCCATCAAAAAATGGTTTAGAAAAATTTTAAGAGACTTTGTAATAGCTTCAATATTTCCGCAGAACTTTTTTCCGTATCTCACGTCGTTTGGCTCCAAACTTGAATTTTCTATTTATTTCATAGAGTTTTTGACAAATAAAACCCAAATTATATGTTCTATCAAAAAATGGTTATAACAAATTATATAGGACTTTTTACAAGCTGTAATTTCCTTTTGAGACTTTTCCCTTTATGTCGCGTCTTTCTGCTGAAAATT
>JAWWEA010000062.1:4851404-4862049 GCA_035222095.1 Andricus quercuspetiolicola | reverse complement strand
TGTATAATATATCGTTGAATTGATTATAATTCTAGAAATAAATACCCAGATCTTATACTGACAGTTCTAAATTTTCAGGAAATATTTTTTTCGTGTAACTTTTTGGTATTTGATTAAATTACAGAAAAAAAGTACAGTGTGGAATATTGTATACCTATTTCAGAACCACTAAAAGAGCTAGTCTCTTCTTTTCGACCAATAATTGTATTCTGCGAGTTCAATTTACTAAAAAGACTCAAAGCTTACACTTATTTATACTTCCTTTTGTAGTAGATAAAATATTTGCTTTTGGAGTAGGGCTAAATAGATATACGAAATTTGTCTCACTTCTTATTTTCTAAGAGATTAGGTCAAGCGCTAAGCTGTCAGGTGGTCCAGTTTTAAAATTTCAGAATTCGAAATTTTATGCTTTGGAAATGTATTGCTTGGTGTTTTGATAAATTTATAATTCATAAAGAAGACTCAATATTCCCTAGTTTTGTTATATTGGAATTCACAGTGTGGAGAATTTTTTAGTATCGAAATTTATAGTTGGGCGACTCGATACAAATGGAATTTATGCAGAAATTTACAGAGGGACTAATTTTGACATCTCAAAGTTTAAAATTGGATAGTCATAAAATGCATTGTTGGGTGAATTGATAAATCTATAATTTTTACAGAAAAGTCAATATTTGCTAGTTTTGTAATATTGAAATTATCAGTGTGAAAAATTTTGTGGTTTCAAAATTCGTAATTGGTCAACTTGATAAATTTGAAATTCACACATAAATTTGCAGAGGGCCCGATTTTTGAGTTTCAAAATTCAAAATTTGATTGTTCTGAAATTTACTACTGGGTGAGTCGAAAAATTTATAATTTATAAATAAATTTAATATTCGACAGTTTTTTATTTTTGGAATTATCAGTATAGAAAATTTTGTTGTACCGAAATTCGTAATTAGGCGACTTGATAAACTTGGAGTTTAGAAATAAATTTTCAGAGGGCCAAATTTTAACATTTCAGAATTTGCAATTTGGTGGTTTTGAAATCTCCTGCTGGGTGACATGCTAAATTTATGATTTGTAAAGAAAAATCAATATCCACTAGTTTTGTAATGTTGGAATTGTCAGTGTGAAAAATTTGTAGTTTCGAAACTCATAATTGGGCGACTCGATAAACTTGAAAATCATAAATAAATTTGCAAAGCGCCTACTTTGGATATTTCAGGATTCGAAATTTGATAGTTTGTAATTTATTGCTGGGTGACTTGGTAAATTTATGATTTGTAGAGAGAAGTCAATATTCGCGAGTTTTTAAATATTGAAATTATCAGGGTGGAAAATATTGTAGGGTCGAAATTTATAATTGGTTGACATGATAAACTTGGAATTTATGAATAAATTTGCAGAGGATCCAATTTTGAGGAGTGAACACTCGACAATTTTTTAATATTGAAATTATCAATGTGGAAATCTTGGTAATAACGAAACTGGAAATAAATTTGCAAAGAGTCCAGTTATAATTTCAAACTGGGTAAATTCACAAATTTACATACAATCATAAGTTGGTTTATCTATGAAATTGGTGTATTTGTAGATGGTATCTGTAAAAACTATTACATTATTTTGTAAGCAGTTTTATTCACATTTTTTATTTTAATTTCTTAACTGCAAATTCCCTCATCTTTGGCTGAGAATCGAAGCCTGGACTCGCGGCCGATAAGGAAGGGTGCCACATTGCCGCGTGCGGCAAGTGTAGTTCGAAGCGCGAAGGCTGACGAAGATGACAGTTAGCCTGCATACTGTGTTTGCTGATTACAACTGCAGTCATGCTCGTCACGCAGACATTACATGCCAATTTTCTACCCGATTTTCTTTATTTCGCGACGTATTTCGCAAAATTTTGGTTCATCATCATCAACTCGTGGGTCTTCGGATGCATGATGACTTTTGAGAATGCTTCTATGATGTCAGAATTGTGAGTGAAAAAATAAATTCGCGAAAGGTTCTCGCTGTTCAAATACTGTCGTCTGTTTTCCGCGGATTTCTCCCTTTCGGAAAATTAAAATTTTCGGTAAAAATAATGGTTTCCTAAGTAAAAGGCTCCACTTGTCTAAATTTCATTGATCCGAGAATCTCGCAAAACCCCAGACATTTGACGAGTTATTTTTCTTTCGTTCTCAAATACTTGGTTAAAAAACATATTGAGTGTGTGCCGTACCTATCCAAAAGAAAATTCAAATTTGGATTTAACCAACATGCTTAAGCGTATTTGTTCTTCTTACTCGAAATGTTTTTCTCATCTTCAATTTTTTGTTTGCTTTCTGATGTCATTTGTGGTAACAAAAGGTACATTTCAAAGCCTGTCTCAATAGGCGCACCTAATTAGAGCGATTTTCGAGATTTTTTTTGTTGAGAGTTTTTCTTTTTTTACCCCCCAGAAATTCCTCATCTACAATATATGCTTTTTCTTGAGATATTGTTTCTGGTATCCAAAGACACAGTTTGATATTGGCCTGAATGGGTACACACACTTAGGGTGATTTTCAAGATTTTTTTTTGTGAAGCAAATTTGTTTTTATATCTCAAAATGTTCTTCTCATCCACAATTTTTTTTGTTCCTTGGTATGTTATTTGGGATGACCAAACATACATTTTGAAGTTACTTCAACCGGCACACCTAGCCAGGGCGATTTTAACGATTCTCTTCCTTTTTGGGTATTTGTTTTTTGCCCCGAAAAGTTTTCCTCATCAAAAGTTTTTTTCTTTATTTCATATGTACTATTTTCATTCGTCATCACACTTTCCTGTTCTGGCATAAAACTTCAGATTCGTTTAAGTACATAAATTTTCTAATGCAAGTTCTTGTCCTTCTATGCCTTTTTATGTGCATTCGATCCAGGATCTCATTCACACATTCACATAATTCTTTTCTCGGTCTGCCTCTATATACACTACCATTTACTTTATTCTTTACCATCTGTTTTTGTTTTTACAGAATCAAATTACGAAGGCAGCTCATCTAGAGGTGCTCAACAACGCCAACAGCGTATTCGTACACCCAGGATTCCTTCTTCAAGTACGACAAACCAAGCAACCCACCAAACTATTTCGCGTAAGTAACTATTTTCTATTCCCATGCTGATGAGGAGGTATTAGTTTTACGTAAAATTTGAGTTCGTTGTGTTGCATCTAATTTCCACGTTTCAAGAATCCGTTAAGTCGGAAAAGTAATTTTCACGAATACGTTTATCTATTCATCTTTCTGAGCTTAGGCACAAGTTGGTAAAGCGTAAAAAGAATGAACAAGTTCGTTTACCAATTTTATAATACGTAAACGTAAATTCCTTGAATATTTTAAATTTCCTAAATGTCACGAATATTCTTAGAAGCAATAATTCCTTGAACATCCTGAATACATCGAGTAACCATAATGCTATAAAATTCATAAAAATGTTTGAATTATATGAAATCGGCAAATTCCATGACAGCCTCGAATTTCCCTGAATCCCTAAATACCTTGACTTCTATAAATATCTGAATACCTAGAATATTATAAATTTGGTGAATTTCTTTAATTCTTCAAATGTACTGAAATCTAAGAGCTACAACAAATTCCCTGAAACCCTTTCCCTTTCAATCATCAATCTCAATGATCCTTGTTTCAAATCAGGGGTGCCCGAGGGAACATTTTAAATCTGGTCTCAATCTTGCTTTTTGACGTGTTATTCGGGGTATCCAAAGACACATTTTGAGACAAGTCTCAATGAGGACACATAATTACGTCGATTTTCATGAATTTTTTTCATTACAGGTGTTTGGTTTTCGCCCCCAAAAGTTTTCCTCAGCTACAATTTTTGTCATTTTTTGATATTTTGTTTGGTGTGTCCAGAGTCATATTTTAAGATCGGTGTCAATGAACACCCCTAATTAGAGCGATTTTTACGATTTTTTATTTACTTTGCGCGCTTGCTTTTTACAACCAAATGGTTTCCTCATCTAAAATTTTTTGTTGTTTTTGGCATGTTGCGTGGGGTCTCCGGCAACACATTTTATGACTTGGCTCAATAAACGCACGTAGCTAGATCGATTTTCACAAATTTTTTTGTTGGTGCTGTTTATTTTATTGCTCCAAAAAGTTTTCCTTATCTAAAATTTTCTCAATTTTTTGATATGTTATTCGGGGTGACCAAAGATACATTTTGAGACCGGTCACAATATGTACACCTAATTAGGACGATTTGCACGAATTTTCTTTTATTAAGGGATTTTGTTCTTTGCCCAAAAATGTTTTTGGCCTTCACAATTGTTTTATATCATTGATATGTTATTTGGGGTGTCCAAAGACATATTTTAGGGCTAATGTCAATAGGCACCCCTAATTGCGACGATTTTAACGACTTTTAGTTTTATTTTGCGTGTTTGGTTCTTGCTTCCAAAATTCTTCCTTATCTAAAATTTTTTTATTTATTTACATGTTGTTTGCTGTGCCCAAACACACATTTTAGGACCTTATTAGGACACCTAATTGATACCAGTCTCGATAAGCACACCTTACTAGGGCTTTTCCCACGAAATTTTTGTTTGTTTTAGGTGTTCCTTCTCTTACCCTCAAACGTTTTTCTTATTTACGGTTTCCTAAATTTTTTATATGCTGCGTGGGGTATCCTGAGGTCTATGTTAAGAATAATATCAATGGGTAGATTTAATTAGAATAAATGGGGCCTAATATTTTGCTTAGGGGTGTGACGATGCCCATCAGGTTGGTTTGGTTCGATAAATGTGTTTGTGTTGAATTCGTGTTCACCCCGGATTTTACACAAACTAGTTTGGCACTTTCTAGTATGATAATTACTGAAAAAAATTCATCGTCGCAGACTTTTAGCTGATTCAGTGCAGGGTTTCAAGCAACTTTAAGCTTGGTCACTCTAACCGAACAGTTCGATTGCAATAACCGAACTGCTAGCCAAATATTAGTACCCAGAAACTCCTGTTTGCTATACACAAACACCTATTTGCAGAATCCGCTTTAAACTGACGAATTTCGAGAACTTGATAACTTTTAAGTTGCTATTTGGGCTAGTGTACGTCAGGAATATCAGGATCTGCAAGTGCTTGTTCGGTTCCAGGTAAACTACGTGAAATTATAGTGTCATGTAAGAGCCATTTTGAGTCTGAAGGATTTTTGAAAATTTTCAAAATAACGGGAGTTACACTATGTTGAATTTCGGCAACAATTTTTCTTGAAATATTTATAATTCCGAGAATATTGAACTGATATAAATAAAAATGGTAGGTTTTATAGATAAAAGTATACACTTTGAATTAGAAAGTCCCAAAAAAAAATTTTTATTTTTGACCAAGAAATGACCAAAAAAGTTTTTAATTCAGTTTTTCGTCAAAAAGGCAAAGGATTTCTCTTTTTTTCTTAAAACACATCAATTTCTTATAATTTCACCTTCACTTTAAAAAAATTTGGGGTCACACTTTGAGATGACGAGATAATGTCATTTTAGTGCGACCGTGCGCTGCCACCGCGTTGCTCTCCCGGATTCGCACAGTGGGGAAAGAGCACATTTTTGCACAAATCCGCCTGACAGGTACAATTTATTCAAAGACTTTCAAATTTTTCGAAACCTGATAAAAATTGCTGTAATAACTAACTAAAAATTATGCTCATTTGGTTAGATAACCAAAAAAAATGAGCCATCTGAGTGAGTTCAGCTTGCCTCTCACATATCGGGGCGCCTCTCACTGATCACGTTTTCGTTTAAGTCTTTTCTCTATTTCGTATTCAAAGAATGTCGCGGAAGCAGATTTTTGCCTACACTGTATATTTTTGTCGCCGATTGCAATGAAAGAGGAAAAAAATTTAATAATGATCGCTTGAGCTTTTCCAAAGCGACTCTTTAAATATCGAACTTTTTTGTTGTGATCTTTCTCAGAGCAGAAGAGCAACTTTATATTGGGTGAAGCCTCAGTGCCCCATTCATACAAATCTTTGTCTGTCAAGATTTGTTTGTTGATTAGACAATGTGAGCTAGCTCGTCCAGCTTCTCGCTTAAGATTTTCTCCAATACTATCGCATGCACTTGTACCATGAGACGTAGTAAAGAGCTTCCAGCGTGCCTCAATTACAAAATAACGCTGATGATGTGCGAGATTTATGAAGCTGCTCTTTTTTTTCACAGAGATGATGCGCCGTCTGTAAAATAAATTATTTTTCAGAACACAATAATAAAATGGCGTGTTTTCACGCCTTCATGGACAAACGCAAAAGCACGCGTTTTGCGCGGTGTCTGGCGATGCGTTCGATAAGTTACAAATGAGGGTTCAGTTAGCACGGTCTGACGTCAGTGTTGAACAAGAGCTCGATTTGTTCATGTCTTCGTATTTTCGTAACACTTGAGAGAGGCCGTGGTTGACAAAGATAGAAAGAGAAGTTCATTGCGCATTGGTGAGTCGATGTTTTTAACGAGGAGCGTAGAGTGTTCCTATCGCCTGATACATTATACTTTGTGGTCTCATTTACGCTCGTTAGAACAAAAACGCAGTAGAGCTCGTGCGCACCTTCACTGACTCAAAACGTGATTTTGCATTTTTCCATGAAGACAAAAACATTGCGATTGTTTCACAACAAAGCCGTCAGTGCACACTAGTCACGAAATGTACTATTTCGAACTTGAGTGTGCTTTACCTCCAACTTAGCTATAATTCTCTTTCTAAAAAGACGAACTGCGCTAGTATTATGCTCTAGATCTTTCGAAATAATTGCATAATTTTTGCAAAAAACTTTGTCGTCCTTCTTAAAGTACACTACTGCGTGATGCACAGTAATCTGTTTTCTATTCCAATATTCCCTCTGTGTTGCGTCTTGAATTACAGTTTCGCGATTTTGCACAAAATCAAAGAGTATTATAAACACCCATGCTTCAAGAGAATCTTTGGAGTCCTTGATTATATCTTGTATGTATTTATCGCTAGTATCAACTTTAATATATTCAAACACCTTTTCCAATCATACATTGAGAGTTGCTTTAATCTCCATTAATTTCTGAGTTTGCGCAGTTTTTTTCTGAAGATCTCTACTTCTTACATAGGAGGAAATCCCTAAAATCTGTAGGATTTCATTCAATTTGAAAATATCTTCTTTCTTTTTGGCATCTCATTCTAACTCTTAAAAAAAGCCGTCATCAAATTCAGGTGAATCTCCAATCAATCTAGAATTCATTTCTTCAGGAGAGTCTTCAGCAGATTGAGGTGAGTGATCTACTTCATCACTAAATAAAGAAGAACCTCTCTGATTTTCGATTTCTAATCGACATGTAGTACAAATGTATTTGTGTAAGCCAACCGAAAACGTTTCACTAATTAATTGTGAGACTCGCCGGCGTTTTTTTATATCAAATCTAATGTGTGTCCTCTTTGCAAAGGGATTAAAACAATTTATTCGCGCTGTCTTTTGTTCAACAATTACATAAATTAGCCTCACCCTTAACGAGATTCAAGACTAAAAATGCCAGAACGTCAATTGAGGTTGAGAGGATTTTGATTTGTTTTAAATGCAATTATTTTGCAGCAACAATTGAGCGTCTGGATTCCATAACGTCCTTAGCGCTCGGACTTGCTCTCCCAGTACCCCGTCGCTTCCCGAAACGCGGAAAAATTTCCGAAAATGACCCACTTGAGAAATTCACTGCGCAAAAAATATGAAAATGTGCGGCTTGGATAACCGCACAATTTTTATTCAGAATTCTTTTTATCAAATTGGTAGTTTTTTCAGTAAAAATTAAAAACCGAAAATTTTCATTGTACGAAAATCAATGACTTTTAAAACTAAACTCGCGAAAACTCCGCTTCTGCTTGAGGAAATGGTCTCATCTTTTTTCGAAAATAGAAAAACCTCTTCCGATGCCCACTTATCTTTTGAAATTAGGATTCCTTCTAAAATTTGCAACATAAAGATTATTGCAAACCATCACCTCCAAGAATCGTTTCCTCAAATAATCAAATCAAATAAATAAAGTGACAAAATTGGCTATTTCAGCTTTGTAAATCTTTATCTCAAAAGAAAATATACAGAAAATCACCCCCATATGTTTGTTTTATATGGACCTAAAAACCCCCCATAAGTGATAAAATGGGTTTTGCGAGTTTTTGGCGATAATTATAATTTTTTAAAGTATTTTTGTTGAAAATTGCTGTAAATATATGAAATACTACTTTATTTTCAAAATAGGATGCTTGCATAAATTGTTTAAACAATTTATTGTTGTTTTTAGCAATTTTCTCTTAGAATAGAGATAGAAGGTCACGGTTTTTTTAAAAAAATTTCACTTTTTTCAAATTTTCGATTAGGCTGGGGTAATACCTAATTCATTTTAACAAAAATAATTATGTTAACAGTTTATTATTATTGCCAATATTATTCAATTTGAATAATGCTAGAAAGTTGCGGTTTTTTCTGAAATTTTCAATTTTTTGTACAATTTCCAATAAGAGTGATGTGGATAATTAACTAAAATTAAAAAATTAATTGTTTAAACAATTTATTGCTATGAGTAATGATATTCACATTGAATAATGCTAGAAAGTGGGGCTTTTTTCTGAAATTTTCAGTTTTTTATCTAATTTCCAATTACAGTGAGGTGATCGATTAATCAAAGTTAGAAACTTAATTGTTCAAACAATGTACTATTGATAATAATATGCAATTTGAATAATGCTAGAAAGTTGCATTTTTTCTTAAATATTCAACTTTTTATCCACTCTGTGTTCAGAGTGATGTAATAATTTAAAAAATCTAACAAACCTTGTTGCCTCAACAAATTTTTATGGTTTATAACTATCTTCTGCTATATGTATGCTAGGTATTTGCGATTTTTTGGTGAAATTTTCAACTTTCGTGCCACTATTATCTTAGTATGGTAATAAATCATCCAAGTTAAACAAAAATAGTTCTTTAATTAATTTATTATTATTTATAATTATCTTCTCTTAGATATGCGACAGAAAATTGCTGTTTTTTCTGAAATGTTCAACTTTTCTTTGCCCTTTTAGCTGTAAGCATTTAACAAATAACCGTTACAAAGAATCATATTTTAAACAATCTCTTTCTTTTTTGTGTATATTTCTTTCTGAAATAAAACAGGTATTTAGTAAAACAGTTCATAACTAAAAAGTCAAATGAAAACTAAATATTTAAGAAGAAAGCAACTTTCTAGCATTACTCTATGAACAAATAGTTACAAGCAATAAGCATGTTTAAAAGTTGCATTAAATATTAGCTCAGTGAGTGAAAAGTGGACAACAATTTCAGAATTCAGAAAAAATCCCAACTTTCCAGGAGTTATCTAAGAGATGATAGATTTATTACTTTACTGAATAAAAAGTGGGTAAAGAGATAAAAATTTCAAGAGAAATCGCAACTATTTAGCATTACTAAAAAAGAAAATAGTTATAAACCGCAACTTCCTAGCTTCATTCAAATTATCATTAGCAATAATAGTAAATAACATAAACAATTATTTTTTAACTTTAATTATTTATCTGCCTCATTATAAGTGCAAAGTGGACAAAAAGTCGAATCTTTCAGAAAAAATGCAACTTTCTAGCCTTATTCAAATTGAGTATTATTAACAATAATACTACTTTGTTTGAACAATTAATTTCGTAACTTTAATTAATTTTTACCCTTACTCTACTTGTCAGTTGAGCAAAAAACTGTAAATTTAAAAAAACGCAAATTTCTAGCATTATTCAAATTGAATGTCATTAAAAATAATAATAAATTGTTTTAACAAGTATATTTGTTGAAATTGATTAGGTGTTACCCAATTAAAAATTGGAGAAAGAGGAAAATTTTCGAAAAAACCGCGACTTTCTATCTCTATTCTAAGAGAAAATTGCTAAAAACAACAATAAATTGTTTAAACCATTTATTCAAGCACCTCATTTTGAGCATGAAGTCGCATTTCATATATTTACAGCAATTTTCATTAAAAATACCTGAAAAATGTATAATTATCGACAAAAACGTACAAAACCCATTTTTTCACTTACCGGTTTTCTTAGGACCCTATAAAACAAACTTATGGGAGAGATATTTGGAAAGTAATATTTCATTCGTATTCAATAGCTAATTCAGAAGAGGAAGTTTGAGTTTCAATAATTGCAGCTGAGCGTGAGTCTCTTTCTGTATTTTTGCTTGAGACTCAAGTCGAATGCGCTCGAGGCAATAAGCAATCACTCGTATCTTTAAAACGAATAGTATTTGTTTACAAAAATTGTTAAGATAATTGTAACAAGGCGCCCATTTTTGAATAATTGTAATCGCACATTAGTATCCGTCGTATTTCAAAGAGAAGCTCTGGATTTGAAGTAGGTAATCATTGCAAATAACGAAAAAATTAGTTTCGGTTTCATTAGCTTCTTTATAGCACTACTAACATTCTTGTTGTTAATCTAACCGAATAAGAGTAATTTCTAGTTAGTTATTACATCGATCTATGTCAGGTTTTAATAAATTTGTAATTCTTTATATAAATGGTACATAAGGTGAAGACACCAATTAGTGACATGCGACTGGCTAGTGACATCCTGGATGAATTTCTTTATTTATTGAAAAATTTAATTGAAATCAAAATGTAAATGAAGGCTTAGT
>JAWWEA010000062.1:4232074-4243441 GCA_035222095.1 Andricus quercuspetiolicola | reverse complement strand
AGCTTCAATTTGACCCATCGCTGAAGAAAATCGGACTAAAAGAAAGTCATCCAACATATCGATGTTGCAACAACCAAATTTTCCTGATTTTTCTTATTATTTTGTTATGACGCAAACTCCCTGTGGTCATACTCCCACATTCTAGAACAAATACAGGAGTGAGATTCTCGATTTGACCCTAGGATCAGAAGAACTGAAGAGCAAGATAGTGGGCTGGAAATTCTTCGACGAAGAGTCTCTCTCGGACCACAAATATATCTAGTTCCAGTTGGCCCTAAGAAAACTGGCGATGTGGAAGATCAGAAATCATAAGAATACACTTTAGGACTCATACAGGCAGGAACTCAAAGGTAGGCTCGTGAAATTTTCCACGACCTACGGTACCATATATGAGTTAGAGTGCGCCACGGAATTTCTGCGAAGGGTCCTGATTGCATTATATGAGAACAATTGCCCTACAAGTATAATTCAATCCGTGAAAGATGCGCAAAAGACTAGAGCGATGTATAATATGGCAAACAGAACTAAACTGCCTTCAGACTGGGACAACTAAAAGATGGTTCAGAACGAATACAAGAAAAACATTAGAAACTACCAACAGGAAGTCTGGATGGACTTCTGCGAGGAAGCTAAAGTCATTCTGGGCTATACGTACAGGATACACAGAACCAGGGAAATCCTGAAATTACCCAAGAATTACCTAAGGATAGTAGTTCAGGTGCTACTATTTAAACTACCACATGTACAAAACATAATTAAAACCCACTAAAGAGTGTAGGGAAACCAGCAGAGTTGACGAGATATCCCTGCATGTCTTATGCCAGTGCCCAGCACAGGCTAGGTTCAGGCAACAAACCCTTGGAACCCGAGGAAATCACAACGCAAACAGTGGTTGACATCCTGGGCTTCGTCAAGATGTCTGTAATCTGCAACTAGGAGTGATCGAAAATCGTACTTAAAGAAAAGCTTCCAGCATAGGGAAGCTTCTTACCCCTCAATTTCCCTAAACTCTCCGCTCCGCCCCAAATGATGTCTGCTTAATATTTGGAACTTAAATAGGAAGCAGATTTTTTCCAGATCTCAGTATTTTTCTACGCCCAGCAGTTGGCACTTTGTGAAGCAATTACAAAACCTTAGGGTCGTAGGACTAATAGTTTTTTGTAGGCGAGGTGAGAGACGGACAGGCACTGGCACGAAATTATAAAGGTTTCCTACGAAACTCTAAAAATGCAAATTTAATTTACGAATAGTGAAGTTTCTGAATCTATGAATTTTTTAATTGAAATTTACCTGTATAAAGTCCGCCGAGAGGAGTTCTTACACCCGAAGCGTTGTTAACAGCACTTCTGCTCAGTGAACCAGATCCTGGGAATGCTTGCACAAAAGAGTTTCCTATATTCGCCATTCCAATCGCTAACAATTCCTGAGTGGCATCCACCGACTTTCCATTAGCTACAATTTGAAAATTACAATTTAATCAATTTGGTTAGAGACTTAGAAGCATTCCATCTTTCTCTAGTTCTCAAGTCAGTGGATTTTCGAACTGCCAGAATGAATAATTAGTAGGAAATTGAACCTTTTCATTGTAAGTTCATCTCTTTGATTTGAAAATTCATATTTTTGGGTTGAAACCTTAACTGTTTCATAGAAAAATTATCTTTTTGGCTTGAAAATTCAACAATTTGGTTGACATTTTTGTCTTTCTTGACGGAAAAGTTGTTCTTGGTTGAAAATTCAAGTCTTTTTTTTTTTGAAAATTTGTCTTTGTGGTTTGAAAATTCATCCCTTTTGGTAGAAATTTAATATTGTTTGGTTAAAAATGCAACTGTTTGATTTAAAATTAATATTTTTTGTTGAACATTCAACTATTTTGTTGACAATTTGTCTGTTTTGGTTAAATTCAACTGTTTTTTACTTAAAATATACAGTGACCCCGCGATTTAGCGCCCCCTGATTGAGTTCTTCCGAGAATTGACGCCGCGCCGCAGATATGAGCACTAAGAGCTGCGGGGGGTGTGCGATGTTCACTCAGGCAAATACACCCGAAGTGTGGTAGAGAATTTGCAGATGATAACTTCCTTTAGTATAGGACCTAAAGAAGAGGAACTTCGAACGACGAAGCAAAAAGTCATCAACAAAATTATATGGCTCACCGGCACTTCGAGAAATGCCTTACTCGTCATCATTTGCGGTGTCTTGGGCTACTACTTTTCAGATAATTCTCCAATCCACTTAATTGGCAAGTTTTTTTTGCGTCTCCTTTTTCATTAATTTCTTTTCCACCTCCATCTTACCACTTTTCACATTCACTCTTTCATTCTATCTTATTCTTTCCTCTAGCCCCCTCCCAATTCTTTCAACCACTCCTCACCCAATCCTTCCTCTCTAAAATCTTTACCACATTCTCTTGACAGCTTCCTCTATCTACAATTCCTCTCCTATATCCCTTCTACACATCCCATGTTTCGTCTTCCAACAGATTCAGAACTTTCTGTTCTCCTTTTCCCAATAGATCCTTTCCCTTAACTCTTTTCGCAATCTAAATCTGGACATTCTTGTCAATCTTCTCTTTCCCCATCCCTTTCCTAAATACTTTGCTACTCCTTCCTTTTTTATCATCTTATACCATTTATTGCATTTTCATTCCTCAATCATACCCCACCTTTCTATTAATTCTCTTTAACATTCTCTTTTCTCATTTCCTCCCTTTCCCCTCAAACTTCCACATCATCTTTCCCACTATAGTATTTAATTTATCCCTTTTGCGTTTCTTCTCTCATGATATATCCAGGTCTTCTTCTTCCTACAGTCTACCTTATACTTCTGAGCTCTCAATCTCTTCCCTTTCCCTCCATCCCCATATACTCCATGATATAATATCGGCCATACCAGCATATGAAGCAACCACATTCTCCTTCTCTAAACTTTCTTACCTATTTGTTTCCTATTCCCCATATCTGTTTCGTTGCCCCTGCCGCTCTATAATCGCAATTTTCTCAATCCTCCAGTCTATTCTTATTTTCTTCTTCCTCCTTTCCTAAGCCTCATTATCATTCTCTTTTCTACATTTAGATTCAACTTTTTCCCATTCAAGTATTTTTTCAATCCTATAATTGAGGACAACCTCTTACTCCTCTCACCAACCAGAAACTATTTCCTACTTGATCTGCTACCTTCACCCTGCTTTTTGTTTCTAAATATTTCCGATACTCTATTGAATGCTTTCTTATCCCCCTTTTCGCCTCATCATTCCCTCTTTCTCCAATTCAATCCTTGTATTTAATAAATAATTCAGAACGTATCTACGTATCAAAACGTGTCCACCACCATTCCTTTCTTAACCCTGTCTGATTCTGTAGCTCCATCTTTCTTTTCCCCAACTTCTTTCACTAACCTTTCCAATAGGGCAGTTACTGTGTCCATTCCTCTCCTCTCGGTATTCAATTGCACTTTGCTCAAATTCTCAAATGCTTAAACGCTCTTTGCTCATTCCTTTAATTACCCCTCCATATTTTCAGACTTCAGAATATCATCCAAACCAGGTGCCTTCCCATCTTACATTATTCTTCCCTTATTATATCCTCTTCCTGGTCTCTTCTGCTATCTTCTACTCCTTTCTCACCTTTCCTCTTTAATAGCTAACTCCTCTCCTAGCTAACCCATACAATAATTTTTACATTCTACCATCGCAATATCCTGGTTTACTCTTTTCCTCCTTTTTCTCTCTGTATTGACCACCCTCAAAACCTCTTCTTCCGTCCTAGCCTTTTCCGCCCCTTCTTCAAACCTTTTACTTTCCTCCCCCTTTTCTTGTCACACATCCCATTATATTTTTTCCCCCTATTCTCTTCACTATACTTTTCCCTTTTCTTAATTCCTTTCTCACTTCCTTCTTCTCTTTACATTCCTCATCTTGTCCACTTCTAACCCTTCACTAACTTCTTTCTCTGTGCTCTCCAATACTCTTTTTATTTCTTCTATCATTATTTCCATCTTTTTGTTTACATTTTTCCGATCCATTTCTGTATTCTGGACTTTTTTCTTAAATTGTTCTTTCCCTTCTATTGAACAAAAGAGTTATAAATAAATTAAAACTTAATTTTTTTAATTTTGATAAATAAATCAATTTTTGGTCCTCAGGTAATATTCCCGGTGGCATGCCAACTGTTCAACCTCCACCTTTTGGCTTCACTAAGGACAACACAACAGTTTCTTTCATGGAGATGTGCTCGAATTTAGGAAGTGGCATTCTAGTTCTGCCTCTTATATCTCTGATGGAGGACGTAGCCATTTGCAAAGCTTTTGGTAAGAAAGCGTTTATCATTTTTCTAAAAACATGGAAAATAAGTAGGTTTTTCACAAAAATAAGGAAATTCTTTTAAATAAAATTAATGTGAATGCTATATTAAATTCAATTTAATACGTTTTAAATTCCTAACATTTCAAGTAAAAGTATTGCATTTTCAACAAAATAAATATCTACCAAAAAAGACGTAGTTGAATTTTCAACTAAAAAAGATAAACTCACAACAAAAAAGTAATAATTGATATTTCAACAAAAAAAAAATAATTACAGTGACACCGCGATTTAGTGTCGGTTTCGGGGCTGACGGTGGGTGGAGGCCAACCCGGTTTAGGTCCACTCGGAATGTAAACAGTCAGAGGCGTATGAACCGTTTCCGGAAGATTTTACCGTTCGAAGTATTCAAATATTAGATTAATTGTCTACGAAAAACATATTTTTCACAATTGCACGTCAACACTTGACAGTTTGAGGTTGGGACTCCCGATGCCTAAAGTCGATCTAACCTCTCTTTCTATCATATGAGATAGACAAGGAGGTGCAATCGAATCGATATCATTCTTTCTGTCTATCCAATACTTCTTCTTTGTCGAATACCTCTGTTGCGCAGCTACGACAGTTCCACTAATTCGGAACTATTCAGAAGAAATTTAAAATTCAATTAAATATTAACAAGAAATCTCAGAGTAAATAATTAATTTTAAAGCGTAGTATATATATTCGCGTGTCAGGTGGCGCTGTTGTCTAGGTCAACGACAGGCTGATTTGATCGCACGAAATAATCCGATCAGTTCGATCGGCTTCAGTTGGCTTTAGACAGCAACAATACACTGTTCGTCGACGCGAGATCGCCATTGTGCTTATTCGATACGTAAATGTGTCTGTCTCCCGCTTTGAGTGAACTACTGCAATGTCATGACGCACTTGCAGAGATAGGCCGTTAGGGTACAGCGCCTTGCAGAAACGCTCCTGCTTTGTTACGCCTGAATGAACACCGCACACCCCCCGCAGCTCATAAAATCCTTTTAAATGCCTTAAAATTCATGGAAGTCCCACGAAATTTGTTGAAATCCTTTAGAATCCCTTAAAACTCTCTGAAATGTTTGGATATCTCTGAAATCCCGTGAAATTGTTATGAAATCTTAAGAAATCGCTTAAAATCCATGTAAATTCTCTGAAATTAAAACCGATTTACACTTATTCATTAAAGTTCTTTTAAAAAAACCCGTTCAAATACCTATAAATCTTTAAAATCCTTTGATCTTGTGAAATTCCTAGAAATTTTTAAAATCGCTATAAAATTCTTTGGAATACCTTATAGTTTTTAAAATATCTTGAAATCCTTTGAAATCCCTTATAATCCTCAGAAATGTTTGGAAATTGTTTGAAATCCAAGGAAATATTTTCAGTCTCTTGAAAAGTGATGAAGTCTTTTAAAATAATTAAAATATTTGGAAACACCTTAAAATCCTCACAATCGGTGGAAGAAGAATCTTTTGGATTCCCTTAAAACCTCTTGATATGTTTGGAAATCTTCCAAATGTGAAATTTTTACGAAATGTGAGAGAATCGCTTAATATCCATGGAAATTCCTTATAATTCAATGAAATTCCTTCAAATTTATCGACATCGTACGTTAAGTAAATAAATAAATCATTCGTTTGAACTTTATCGATTTTGTGCATCAAGTCTTTCCAAATTTTAGCATTATTTATTTCTATACTGATTTTGGTATATCGATTTTCTATAATGATTTTTCGTAAGGGGGGTTTATAAGGTTTTGAAAAAGATTGCAAGGGATTGCAAAGGATTGCATAAGATTGCAGAGAGAGTGTACACCAGATTGCAGGAGTAATTAACCCCCTAGTATGTAACATTTTGTTAGGAAAAGTTTTGCATTTTTTTGTAGAGATTAAAACCATTTTGATACTTTCAAATTATACTGTTTTTAATCAGTTATTTCTATACAAGGAAATCTAGACCTAACAAATTTTTTATATTAGAATTTATACACTCACAATATTACAATAATAATGGTAGTTCATAAGCTTCTAATTTGATTCTGTCTTTTGAATAAATAGTACAGCTTTAAAACTTTTTAATTGTAAAACTAATACACTTTTGATGTTCCAGACTCAGATTTTGATAAATTAGATGTTTAGAAAAACGTTCTACTTGAAATTGTATATTAATATTAAAACTTAACTAAACTAAAAAAAGTCTACTGACCGAATTCATTTCAAATCGGGCAGGTAGTCAATGCTCAAGTCTCAGAATTATTCTCCACTCAAATATGTTGTTTTTCAAAGGGAATAAAACGATACATATCTTACCGATTTCCTCAAAAAAATGTTGACAAAGTGATGAGTATTCGGACTTTAAAAATTGAAAACGCGGATTAGCATAAAATGCTCAACATTTTTGTTAAAAGTGTTATGTTTTTAATCTAATACAGATATTTATTTTTTTATTTATGATTTTGTTTCTAATCTCTGCATTTCTCGTTCTTTCTCGAAATCCGTTGGAAAATTTTTAAAACGTTTAAATTTTACAAAATTGCGGCGGTTTTTCTGAAACTATTCAAAGTCAATTTAATCAAAAGACCCACCGTTTTTCTCCCTTGATTTTTTTCTAGACTCGTCCTAATGTGAAGAGCATATTTCATAATATTCTGCCTTGTACCCGCGACATTTTTTGCCAAAATGTTGTAAGATACAAAAAAGTATGCATCTTGACACTTTCTTCTATCTCACTTTATTTTCCAGATTTTTGCGAAAATATGTATAAAACCATTAAAATGTATTTCTTCTCAACAATACAATTTTATGATGTGATGAAAAACCAAAAAGGACATAATTTAAAAGTTTTAATAACGTGTTGGTGGAAGAATAATGCTGTAAATTAGAAAGAGTGAAGAGTTCCGATTATTTAAAAAATACCGATTTCTAAGGAAAAAAAAGAAGAAAAAGGATCTCTCCTCTCAGACTCAGGCACAGGGCAGACTCATGAAATATACTCTCTACATTAGGACGAATCTAGAAAAAAATGTTTTTTTTTTGTTGTAAATTGACTTTGAATATTTTCAGAAAAACCGCAGCCATTTTCTTAATGTTTTACTTTTTTTAATTTTCTAACGGATTTCAAAAGAGGAGGGAAAATTCTACATGAATCAGAAATAAAAAGATAAATATGTGTAATAGAATAAAAAATATCACACTTCTAACCAAACGTTTGGCCTTTTTTGATAATCCTCGTTTTCAATTTTTTAAATTCAAATACTCATAACTTTGTAAAAAAAAGTTTCGGCAAATCGACAAGGTCTTATTTCCCTTGAAAACAAAAAATTTGAGTAGCAAATGATACTGTGACTTGAGCATGGACTGCCTGCCTGATCTGAAATAAATTCCGCCCATTTTTGAATTTTTAATCCTTTAATTGTAGATGTATCAACCTTAAAGATTTTCTATTAAAATTTTTGTTAAAAGGAAATCATTAAAATTTCAGAATTTTACATTTTCTACATTTTTTAATTTGAAATGGATTAGTTTCGAATGTTGTGAATTGAAATTGCATCAATTTAAAGCAATTTCTTCATTAATAATTTAGAATCTTTTGCTTTTATATTGTTCAAATTAAAAAATTCTTACAAATTGTAATTATTCAGTTGCGAATGACACACTTTGAAATTATTACATCTTTTATGTTTTAAATTGTATTTATTTAAAAGGAGAATTCTTGCAGTTGTCAGGCGATTCATTGTGAATAATTTAATAATTTTGGTTAAATTTAAACGTTTAAAATTGAAAAATTTATCATTATTAATGATTTTAAACAATTTTTCGTTGAATATAATACAATATGTGATCGTAAACATTTTCAAGAATGAAAAATTTTAAGTAAAGTTCTGAAATGAAGCCACCGTTTCCACTTTTTATACCTTAACATATTTAAATCTTTTGTCTGTTGTCGATTGTGTTTGATTTTTTTAAATATACGTTTTTCTCTGAAATCTAGTTAAAAAGTCTGAATTTATGGTACTACTGAAAAACATAGTTTCAATTGTTATTGCAAGAAGTCATGAAAAGGAAGATTTGAATAGCCTCCATGAAATTTTGAAATTTTCGAACTAAAAAGCAGATAACGTGATTTCTGCCTCTTATGTCCCGAATTTTTTGATCATTTTAGTGAAGTTGCTGATGAGGCTTTCACAGATCTTTACAAAGTTGAAGGCCTCCGTGGAATATACATCGCTTCCCAAGTTAAAGGTTCACCAAAATCGGGTACAATTGGTCCGGAACATTTGATATCCTTGATCACCTTTGACCACGGAGTCACTTGGGGTCGCATCAATCCACCGCAGTTTAATTACAAGGGTTATTACCTGCATTGTCCTACGAATTGTTCCTTGCATCTCGGTCAGAAGTTCTCTCAGTTGTATCCAGTAACGAGGGCAGTTTCCATCATGAGTTCGAAATCAGCCCCTGGAATTATAATGGCCACTGGAGTTGTTGGTACCAGCATCAAGGGACACCCTGCCCTCCATATCTCTAGAGATGCGGGTCTAACTTGGAAGCAAGTTCTGGAGGATTACTACTTTTTCAATATGGGAGATCATGGTGGTGTCCTCGTAGCAGTGAAATATTTCAAATCTCGCGGCGAGACAAGGGAAATATTATACTCCACCAACGAGGGCGAGAGTTGGGAATCTCATGAATTCAACGAAAAGATGCTCCGGATCTATGGCCTTATGACAGAACCTGGAGAAAATACAACCGTTTTCACGATGTTTGGATCCGGCATAGGTCAACATCAGTGGTTGATAATCAAAGTGGAATTACGACAAGCCTTCCCGAAAATATGTGGACCAGACGATTTTAAATTCTGGAGTCCAGTGACACCGAGAGAATCACTTTCTACTTGTGTTCTGGGTCGCAAGGAAATTTATCATAGAAGAGCTGCAAGTATCCAGTGTTACATTGGCGTTAATTATGACAGACCTGTTAAAATTGATACCTGTCCCTGCGATGCAAACGATTATCTGTGCGACTTTGGATTCACACGCGATACGAACCAATCCTCTCTTTCTTATCGCTGCATTCGGGATAAAGAATCTAACTTTGATCCTTATCGTATTCCTGCGGTTTGTCCTCCAGGAAAATTCTACAATCGCACGAAGGGTTACATCAAAATTCCTAATGATGATTGTTCTGGCGGTCGTGCTAGCATCTTTGAACCAGATGAGGTGAGATTTTGAACAATTTTTAAATTTTATAAGCGTTACTGGCACACTTTTTTTAAAGATGTAACTACTTTACTACTATTTTGAAAAAATGACACTAATTCTACTATTTTTTCGAATTGCTTGCTAATGCAACTGTTTTTTAAACTTTTCCTTTAAACATATTTTCAGACTTCTTTGCTGTTTCGCTAAAATAACAGATCCACCATCTCAAAAATCAAAATCTAAAAGATTTTAAAGGTTTCAAGCGATTTCAAAGTTTTCTAAAATTTTGAAGAAATTTTAAGAGATATTATAAAATTCTATGTAATTTACGGGATTTAAAAGTATTTCAAGGGATTTGTATGGATTTTACCAGACCAACGCAATTTTAGAGGATCTCCAAAGACTTGAAAGGTTTAAAAATGTCAATGAATTTCAAAGATTTTATGATATTTTACGGAATTTTAAAGTATTTAAGAGAACTTTAGGGAGTACATGAAATGGAATCAAATTTTAAGGGATTTCTACGGATTTCATGAGATTTTGTGGAATCTCCGAGGATTTTAAAGATTGGAACATTTTCAAAGGAATTTTAAAAGATAAAAAATATTTTAAGATGTTGTACGGGTTTTTACAAATTCAAGGGATTCTAACCAGTTTAAATGCTATTGAAGAGCATAGTGTATTTTAATAGATTCAGAGGAATTAAATGAGTTTGTGTAATTTCAGAAGATTGGAAAGTTTTTGAAAACTTCAAGGCATTATACAATATTTGAGGGATTCATAGAATTTCAAAAGAAATTAATAGACTTCATAATATTATAAGGAATTTCTATAAACTTGAAGGGATTTAAAAAAAATTGGAGTTTTCCAGGGATTTCAGAGGATTTCAGCTGACCTGAAAATCGGCACCGGGAAATCGGAAAATAACCGGGAATTTTGTTCACCCGGAAAAAAACTGGGAGATAGCCGGGAATGTGATTCAATAACCTGCGATTTTCTCTCGAATGTACTATAATGCAAATTAAAAGTGGTTTCATGTATTTTATTACTCTAATTCTGAGTTGGAACAGGTAATTTGTGAAAAAATCATAATTCTCAGTTGGAATACGGAATTTTACAAAAGAATTATAATTCTGACTTGAAACAGTGAATTTCAGTAAAGAATTATAGTTTCGACTTAGAGACAGGGAATTTTCTAAAAGATTTATATTTCTGAGTTGGGACTGGGAATAATTAAAAGAAATATGTCAACAATGCATTTAAAGAATTGCAATTACCAGACTTGAAACAGGTAATTTCGTAAAAATGTATAATTTTGACTTGGAATAGATAATTTCAGATTTTGTAAACTCCGTGAAGAATTATAATTTTTACTTTGGGACAGGGAGTTTTAGTGAATTCCCATAAAAATAAAAATTTTGATTTTTGAATGGGGAATTTACTCAAGATTTATAATTTTGATTTTGGGACAGGCAGTTTCGGCAAAAAATTCGAATTTTCATTTCAGGTTCCCTTTGCAACATGGAATTTTCTAAAAGAATTATAATTCTGAGTTTGGACAGGGAATAAATAAATCAAATGTAAAACAAATTTCCTTAAATAATTATAATTTTGACTTTGAAAAAGGAAATTTCGTAAAGAATTATAATTTCTTCTTGGAACATGTAATTTTTGACATAAGACGGAGAATTTTAGAAAATAATTTTAATTCTGATTTATAAAAAAAGAATTGGAAAAAACGAGATCCCTGTTCCAAGTCAGAATCTTCAGATTTTGAAAATTCCTTGATCCAAATCAGAATTTGTTTGAATTTAAAAATGCATTTTTTTGCAAATAAAAA
>JAWWEA010000062.1:3840154-3854462 GCA_035222095.1 Andricus quercuspetiolicola | reverse complement strand
GTAACCAAAATGATCAATGTTCTACAAAAAAAAAAACATTTTTAACAAAGTACATGAATTTTCAACCAAATATTTTAATTTTTAATGGAATTTTTAACCAATAAGATTAATTTTCTATAAAAAAAATAATAATAAAAACAATAAGTTTCTAACCAAATAAAATAAATTTTTAACAAAATACATGAATTTTCAACAAAATATTTTAATTTTTAATAAAATTTTCAACCTAATAGATCAATTTTTAACCAAACAGATAAATTTTCAACCCAGAAGGTTATATATCTATACAAAAAAATTTTCAACAAAAATAGAATAGTTAAATTTTTAGTTAAATAATTAATTTTCAATTTAAAAAACTAATTTTCAACCAATAAAATTAAATTTTAACCAAAAAGGTTAATTTTCTACCATACAAAGACAAACTTTTAACAAAATAGATTAATTTTCAACTAAAAATAATAAATTAAAAAAATAGAATAGTCTAATTTTCAGTTAGAGAAATAAGTTTTTATGAAATAAAGTAAACTTTCGAACGAAGAAGTAAAATTGTCAACCAAAAAAATGAATTTTCAGCCAAAAAGATGAAATTTATATAAAAAAATGGGCAAAAAATTTGGTTAAATTTTTAATTTCAAAAATTAATTTCCAATGAAAAAAGTAATTTTTAATCAAAGAAATGAATTTTTAAACAAAAAGATTAATTTTCTACCTATAAAAGAATCATTTTGAAAAAAATACATGAATTTTCAAAAAAAATTTTAATTTTTAATGGAATTTTTAACCTAATAGATGCATTTTCAACCAAAAAGGTTAATTTTCTACCATAAAAAGACAAAATTTTAACAAAATCGATGAATTTTCAACTAACAAAGATAAATTTTTAACAAAAAATAGAATAGTTTAATTTTCAGTTAGAGAAATAAGTTTTTATGAAATAAAGTAAACTTATTATTCCCCGAACATGTTTATATGTAATTTAATATTGAAACATGCTACTTTTTACTAAGCCTTGATTTGCATTTTAATTTCAATTACATTTTTAAATAAAGAAATTCATTCAAGGTGTCACTAAGTGGTCACATGTCACTATCTGGTGTCTTTAACTTAGTTGAATTTTTTAATTATTATTAATAGTTAAATTTTCAGTCAAAAAGATAATTACAAAAAAATGTTACCAAAATAGTTAAATTCTGAGCAAAAAAATAAAGATTTATCAGCTAAAATGATGAATCAACCAAAAAAAATGAATTTTTAATAAAGTAGTTCCACTTGGTAGATTTTTTGTGCCTAGAGCGCACAATGTTCTACTTTTGTAGAAAATTAAATAATAATCGTGCTCATTTTTGTTTTCTAAAATCATAATTAATTTTTGCTCAAAATATCTAAATTTTAAAATGAAAAACTCACAGTGGATTTAGTAATCAAAAATATAGCCTCCTGAGTAACAAGATTGACATCTGGATCCATTTTCACGATAGATTTAACCCTTCCCAAGGGTAGCTGGACCAATTTTTCTTTTTGTTCTTCCTCAACATGTGGCACTGAGTCAGGTACTGAATCCGGTACTGAATCAGGCACTGAATCCGGTACTGAATCAGGCACTGTATCCGCTTTTTCTTGGGAATCATGATTATTTTCTCCAGTGCTGATAATATTGTTTCCATTTAATTCATTTTCACTTTTATCACCCTCGAGATCCATACTTGACATTTTGGAAAATTGGAATGAAACTTTTGGCGCGCAAACAGCCTCAAGACTTTTTTCTACTTTAACAAATTTCCACTCCTTATTCGATTTTTACAGTATTCATGTCATTTTCCTCAAGATAAATGTACAGTTTTAAATTTCTCCAAATTTCTCGCCACCTGAACTTGAAATGCATTCCAAATTTTGTTAAAACAAGCAAACAATATAGGAAAAATCGTCTGCTGGAGAGAACATAACCTGAAAAGTATGTAATCAGCTGGTTGGTTCGTGCCGTTGCGGTTAAATTGTTATGAAATCAAAGTGCGTTTTATTAATTAATGGTATAATAATAAAGTTTATTTGACAGATTTCAATACTTCGGCTAGTTTCTAGTTGATAATTGAGACCATGACGAGCTTATCTAGTAAACTTATTAGGCAAAATACTATGTGTATTAAAAGGTAAGTTTTTCTGGGTTTTTGCTTTATTTTCTTGTAAAAATATCCACAAACAGCAGAAATCGGATTGTAATAATATAAAAATTAAGTTCAATTTCAAGTCATCAGTTTGGTATGTAAATATTTTTGATACTTTTGTTATAAATTGACAGATTAAGTCTGTTGGACTCTCTAACCTCAAAATTTAATCGAATTATTTTACACAATAAATACTGTATAGAATTAAATACTTTTCAGATTCTAGGTCCAAATCCTTTTTTAAAATGAAGAAAATTCTTTCATTTTAACAATCTTTCCTAAAGTTATAATTCCTAATTGTAATCTGAACATTCGAGAATTTCTGCCTTGAGCTCTAAAGTTACAATAATTTTCTACCTTTTTACAGATATTTTAACAGATCTGCAATAAGAAGATCTGCGTTTGAAACAGAAGGAAAGACAATAGTTAAAATTCTCAATAAAGATCTGTCGAGTGGGTTTTTAATAAATGCATTTTCCGAGGTATGTTAGGATTTATATTTTCAATTTACATACTAATTTAACTTATAAACAAGGCTTATTTGATAAATTCCTAATTTCTACCAAAAGGGATCAATTTTGAACCAAAAAAGACATTTCATTCGAGAGAGAAAATGGTGTCAAATAAATTGTTAAATTTGCAAACCATAAACGCAAAATCTTTACAAAACAGTTGCATTTTCTAGCAAAAAGAAATTTAGTTTTAAATAGAAAACAGTTTAATTTTACCTAAACGAATTTTCAATGAAATAGTTGAATCCTCAACCTAAGCAAATTAATTTTCATGCAAACAGTTGCATTTTCAACCAAAAAAAGTTTTATTTTAGATAAAAAAAAAACAGTTCAATTCCACCAAAATGACGAATTTTCAAGCAGCTCCATTTTGGAACAAAAAAGATTTTATTTTAAATAAAAAGCAATTGAATTCAAACGAAACGATGAATTTCCGACAAAATTTTTGAGTTATCAACCTAAACAAATTAATTTTCAATCAAACATTACATGTTCATCAAAAAAGATTTTATTTAGTAAAAAAAACAGTTTAATTCTATCAAAACGACGAATTTTCGACAAAACAGTTGAATCCTCAACCTAAAACAAATTAATTTTCAAACAAACAGTTGCATTTTCAGCAAAAAAGATTTTATTTGATAAAAAACAGTTTAATTCTACCAAAACGACTAATTTTCGACAGAATAGTTGAATCTTCAACATAAACAAATTAATTTTCAAGCAAACAGTTGCATTTTCAACCAAATACAGTTTTATTTTATAAAAAACAGTTTAATTCCACCAAAATGACGAATTTTCAAGCAGCTCCATTTTGGAACAAAAAAGATTTCATTTTAAATAAAAAGCAATTGATTTCAAACGAAATGGCGAATTTTCGACAAAATTTTTGAATCATCAACCTAAACAAATTAATTTTCAATCGAACAGTTGCATGTTCATAAAAAAAGCTTTTATTTTGTAAAAACAGTTTAATTCTACCAAAACGACGAATTTTCGACAAAATAGTTGAATCCTCAACCTAAAACAAATTAATTTTCATGCAAACAGTTGCATTTTCAACCAAAAAAAGTTTTATTTTAGATAAAAAACAGTTCAATTCCACCAAAATGACGAATTTTCCAGCAGTTTCATTTTCAAACAAAAAGGATTTTATTTTAAATAAAAAGCAGTTGAATTCAAACAAAACGATGAATTTTCGACAAAATAGTTGAATCCTCAACCTAAAACAAATGAATTTTCAAGCAAACAGTTGCAATTTCAACCAAAAACAGTTTTATTTTGAATAAAAAACAGTTCAGTTCCACCAAAATGACGAATTTTCAAGCAGTTTCATTTTTGAACAAAAAAGATTTTATTTTAAAGAAAAAGCAGTTGAATTCAACCAAAATGACGAATTTTCGGCAAAATTTTTTAATCCTCAACCTAAACAAATTACTTTTCAATCAAACAGTTGCATGTTCATAAAAAAAGATTTTATTTTGTAAAAAACAGTTTCATTCTACCAAAACGACGAATTTTCGACAAAATAGTTGAATCCTCAACCTAAACAAATTAATTTTCATGTAAACAGTTGCATTTTCAACCAAAAACAGTTTTATTTTAAATGAAAAACAGTTCAATTCCACCAAAACGACGAATTTTCAAGCAGTTTCATTTTCGAACAAAAAAGATTTTATTTTAAATAAAAAGCTGTTGAATTCAACCGAAACGACAAATTTTCGACAAAATAGTTGAATCCTCAACTTAAACAAATTAATTTTCATGCAAACAGTTGCATTTCCAGCAAAAAAGATTGTATTTAAAATAAAAAACTGTTCAATTCCACCAGAACGACGAATTTTCAAGCAAACAGTTTCATTTCCGACTAAGAAAGATTTTATTTTAAATAAAAAGACAGTTGAATTGTACCAAAACGACGAATTTTCAATGAAATAGTTGTATTTTCAACAAAAAAGATTTTATTTAAAATAAAAAATAGTTTAATTCTACCAAAACGACGAATTGGCGACAAAATGTTTGAATCCTTAACCTAAAAAAATTAATTTTAAATCAAGCAGTTGAATTTACAACCAAAAAATACCTCATTTTGCATAAAAAATATTTAAGTTCTACCAAAACGACGAATTTTCGACGAATTAGTAGAATCTTCAACCAAAACAGATTAATTTTCAACCAAAAATGGAATAGTTACAGTTACAGTTATAAAAATTAATTATCAATACAAAAAATCGAATTTTCAACCAAACAGATGAGTTTTCAACTAAAATTATAATTCTTCAAAAATGTAAATGGATTTTTAATCAGCTAGTTAAACTTTTAATCAAGTTGAATTTGTAGCTAAAAAAATTAATTTTTAACCAAGAAGATTAATTTTTTACAATAAAGACAAATTTGTAACAATATATAAACCAGGCTTCATTGATAAATTATTAATTTCTACCAAAAGAAATGAATTTTCAACGAAGAAAGACTTTTCATTCGAGAGAGAAAAAAGTGTTAACTAAATTGTTAAATTTTAAAGGCAAAAAGGCAAATTCTTTACAAAACAATAGAAAATTCTACCCGAGAATATGAATTTTCAACCAAAAAGCTAATTTTGAACAAATCTGTTGAATTTTTAACCAAACCGACGAATTTGCAATAAAATAGTTGAATCCTCAACGTAAAAAAAATAATATGTAATCAAACAGTTGCATTTTCAACCAAAAAATATTTTATTTTAAATAAAAAACAGTTGAATACTACCGAAACGATGAATTTCCAATCAAACCGTTGTATGTTCAACCCAAAAAGATTTTATTTTAAATAAAAAACAGCGGAATTCTAACAAAACGATGATGTATATTGTTGAAAATTTATATTTTATAGTAGAAAATTAACCTTCTTTATTGAAAATTCAACTATTTGGTTAAAAATTCGTCTTTTCTGGTAGAAAATTAATATTCTTGATTGGAAATTCAACTATTTGGTTAAAAAAATTATGTATATCGTTGAAATCTTGTATTTTCTAATAGAAAATTAACCTTCTGGTTTGAAAATTCAAATATTTTGTCAAAAATTTATGAGTCTTTTTAAAAATTTATTTTTTCTGATATAAAATGAATATTTTTGATTGAAAATTCAACTATTTGGTCAAGAAATTATGCATATTGTTGAAAATTCGTATTGTCTAGTAGAAAATTAACCTTCTTGATTAAAAATTCAACTTTTTGGTTAAAAATTTATGAATTTTGTTATAAATTCGTCTTTTCTGGTAGGAAATGAATATTCTTGGTTGAAAATTCAACTATTTAGTTAAAAATTCGTCTTTTATGATAGAAAATTAATATTATTTATTGAAAATTCAACTATTTGGGTAAAAATGTATGTATTTTGTAAAAATTCATCATTTTTGGTAGAAAATTAATCTTCTTGATTGAAAATTCAACTATTTGGTTAAAAATTTATGAATTTTGCTAAAAATTCGTCTTTTCTGGTAGAGAATTAATATTCTTGATTGAAAATATAAATATGTTGTCAAAAATGTATGAATCTTTTTAAAAGTGCGTCCTTTCTGGTAGGAAATATATATTCTTAATTGAAAATTCAACTATTTGTTTAAAAAATTATGTATATTGTTGAAAATTCGTATTTTCTAGTAGAAAGTTAACCTTCTGGATTGAAAATTCAACTATTTGGTGAAAAATTTATGAATTGTGTTAAAAATTCGTCTTTTCTGGTAGGAAATTAACATTCTTGTTTAAAAATTCATCCTTTTTGTTGAAAATGTAAGTATTGGATTGAAAATTCAACTGCTTTGTTGAAAGCTCATTTTTTTGGCTTGAAAATTTAACATTTTGGATGACGTTTTTCTTTATCGACTGAAAAATGTTTCTTGGTTGAAAATTCATCTCTTGGTAGAAAGTTAATCTTTTTTGGTTAAAAATTCAAGGTCTATTATTTGATTCAATTCGCGAAGAAGTTCAAAAATATTTTTTAATAAAAAGTAAAGAAATAGTGGCACTAGCGGATAATTGTGTGAAAATAGTGTCCAGTCGAATTTTTTTCGAAATAGTAGCAAAATATAATTCCATCGCTCAAAAAAAGTGTCCGCTGCCTGGTGTGGTGAGCGTTGTATGGTGAGTGTGGTGTGGTGAGTGTAGTGTGGGGAGTGTGGTGAGTGTGGTATGGTGAGTGGTGAGCAATGTGGAAAGTGTGGTGAGTCCAAGGCCTGAACCACCCCATTGATTGTATCCTCTCAATTAAAAAAATATCTTTTTCAGCATGGTTTCAGTCTGAGCCCTGGATTCAATGTAATTGGTCCAGTGATTGTTTTCCCTCGCACATTTCTGAGTTGGAATATCGCAGCCTCTTCAGATATGAATGCAGAAAGTCTCTGTTTATTCAACGTTTTAGAACCACAATTAGACATGCTGATTATTGGATTAGACATGCAGTATCCAGCAAATGCACCCTTTTTGTGTGATCTTCGAGCTTGGTTGAAAAAATCGAAGATAAGCGCAGAAATATTGCCGGTTAAACATGCAGTGCCTACTTATAATTTTTTAGCGGCAGAGGGAAGATTCGTTGCAGCAGCTTTAGTGCCACCGAAACATTTTGTTCCTGAGTATACTATAACTGCACCTTTACCGAAACACGAAAGAATACCCGATTACTGAATAGGAATAGAGCGATTTTGAAAAATAAGTTAATTCTCTTTGTATATATTTAAATAGAAATCTGCCGTACCTGCTTTATTATTATTGTGTAAAACCTATCAATTTGTCAATAAAGCTTTTAGATATCTTTAAATTAGTTTAACAAATAGGAAATGTGTCATTCAAATCCCGATTAGACCATGGTTTCGCTTCCAGTTTGTAAGCGAAAAGTCGGGTTCAATTCCTGTTGCCGAAATTTTTTGCCAATTTTTTTATTTTCATCTTTCATTGCAATTTACTATTGAATTTATGTAAATCAAGACAAAATATTAATTTTTATTCATTTTTACGTATATTATTATATTTAGTTTATTATTGTTTTCATATGAGATAAAAACAAAATATATGCAAATAGTATAATAATAAAAAAAGAAGTATTCAAACATGAAAAAGTAGTAAAGTAAAATGATTAAAAATATAATATAAATAAAAGACATTTTCCATTGTTATAGTGACACTCATTATTTGAAATTAGGATAATGAGTCACGTTTCTTAACAAAAAATTGCATAAGGAATTGAAAAAAATGGTAAGAACTAATTAATTTAGTTTGATTTAAATAATCGAGCCGGGATTTTTCGGTTACAATTTTAAATATTGGAAATATTTTAGGGTATTTAAAAATATTCCAATAAATTTTCTATTTATTTCAGGATTTTAATGGGATTTCGAAGGATTTTATAAATTTTAGGATATGCTGAAAAGTATCAAGGGATTTTTAGTTGATTTCAATAATTTGAAGGCATTTCAAAGAATTTAAAAGATTTTAGTTTATTTAAAAAAATTCCAAGGAATTTTCAAGAGTTTTGAAAATTTTTAAGTTATTATAAAAGATTTCTTAGGATATGAAATATTGTAGAGCATTTTAAAAGATTCCAAGGAATTTTCAATTCATTTCAATAATTAGAAATAAAATTCCAAAGGATTTGAATGATTTTACGATATTTTTTAAAAAGCGTTACAAATTTTCAAGAGATTTAAAAAAATTTCAAAGGATTTGAAATATTTTAGGGTATTTTAAAAGATTCCAACGATTTTGGAATAAGTTTCAATAATTTGAAGTAACTAAATAATTTTAGGGTATTTTTAAAAACCTTTAAAAAGTTTCAAGGTTTTTCAAAATATTCCAAAGTATTTTAAAAAATTTCAATAAATTTTCAAGAGCTGTAAAAAGTTCCAAGGAATTTCAAAGGATTTTAAATATTGTAGGGTATTTAAAAAAATTACAAGGAATTTTCTATTAATTTCAATAATTAAAGGTAAAATTCCAAAGGATTTGAATGATTTTATGATATTTTCAAAAGCGTTACAAATTTTCAAGAGATTTAAAAAAGATTCAAAGGATTTGGAATATTTTAGGGTATTTTAAAAGATTCCAACGATTTTGGAATAAGTTTCGATAATTTGAAGTAACTACAAAATTTTATGGTATTTTTAAAAACCTTTAAAAAGTTTCAAGGTTTTTCAAAATATTCATTAGGTTTTGAAATATTTTAGGGTATTTCAAAAGATGTCAAGGAATTTTCAATAGATTTTAATCATTTAAAGGGATTTCAAAGTATTTAACAAAATTTCAATGAATTTTCTAGAGCTGTAAAAAGTTCCAAGAAATTTCAAAGGATTTTAAATATTGTAGGGTATTTTTAAAAATTCCAAGGAATTTTCTATTGATTTTAATAAATGATTTGAAAGATTTTAAGATATTTTCAGAAGGTTTTAATAAAGTTTCAAGGAATTTCAAACGATTTCTTAGGAATTGAAATTTTTTAAATTATTCCAAGGAATTTTGAATAGATTTCAGTCATTTGAAGGGATTCCAAAGTATTTTTAAAAATTCCAAAGAATTTTCAATAGCTGTAAGAAGTTTCAAGGAATTTCAAAGGCTTTAAAATATTCTAGGGTATTTTAAAAGATTCCCAGGAATTTTAAATAGATTTCAATAATCTGAAGGGATTTCAAAGTTATTTCAAAAATTCCAAGGAATTTTTAAGAGCTGTAAAAAGTTCCAAGGAGTTTCAAAAGATTTTAAATATTGTAGGGTATTTTAAAAGATTCCAAGGAATTTTCTATTGATTTCAATAAATGATATTAAAGATTTTAGGATATTTTCAGAAGGCTTTAAAAAAGTTTCAAGGAATTTCAAACGATTTCTTAGGAATTGAAATTTTTTCAATTATTACAAGGAATTTTGAATAGATTTCAATCATTTTAAGGGATTTCAAAGTATTTTTAAAAATTCCAAAGAATTTTCAAGAGCTGCAAGAAGTCTCAAAGAATTTCGAAGGATTTTAAATATTTTGGTGTATTTAAAAAAAATCCAAGCAATTTTCAAGAGCTTTAAATGCTTTCAAGGTATTTCAAAAGATTTCATAAGATTTGGAATATTTTAGGGTATTTTAAAAGATGTCTAGGAATTTGAAATAAATTCCAATAATTTGAAGGTAATTCAAAGACCTTGAAAGATTTTAAGGTATTTCAAAAAAATCCAAGGAATTTTCAACTTTAAAAATTTTCAACGTATTTCAAAAGACTTCTTAGGTTTGAAATATTGTAGAGTATTTTAAAAGATCTCAAGGAATTTTCAATTGATTTCAATAATTAGAAATAAAATTCAAAAGTATTTTAATGACTATAGGATATATTTTTAAAAGATGCCAACGAATTTTGAACAGATTTCAATAATTTGAAGTAATTCCAAAGGATGTTGAGATATTTTTAAAAATCTTCAAAAAGTTTCAAGGTATTTCAAAAGATTTATTAGGATTTGGAATATTTTAGGATATTTTAAAAGATTCAAAGGGAATTTTAAATAAATTTCAATAATTTGAAGGGATTCCAAAGTATTTTTTAAAATTCCAAAGAATTTTCAAGAGCTCTAAAAAGTTTCAAGGAATTTCAAAGGATCCGAAATATTTTAGGGTATTTTACTGTTACTGCAATGTCCGCATTGATTGTTAATAATTATTGACTTTTTGTGTGATTCATAAGCGTGGATGGGTTAGTGACACTTATGAACCTTTTAATGACAGTGCTTTTCTCCTGTTTATAACAGGTCCAAAGAGGCGTTTAGAACCTTTTAGTGACAAAAACACGTAATAGGGCTTAAAATTGTTGATGTTTGCTTCTGATGAAGCAACTGAGTTGAAAACGTAAAATTAATATTCTTTAATAGAATTCGAATGGGGAGATTGTATACTTTTATGAAAATTCAATTAGGTAAATACTTGGAATAGTAAGAAATATGAAAAACGGTATATTTGCATTGATGAAAATTTGTTAACTATTAACCTCAAAGCGTTTCACTGACACGCGACTCTAATAACACACTTTTCAAGGATTTTTATGATAAGAATAACCATCAAAGTTGGAGAAAAGTTGAAAAAAACATTAGAGTTAATGACAATAACGTTTTTTTTACTCCAAACACGAGTGATTCTTTTTTAAATGCGTTTTCCTTCGTCCTGTCACTAATTTGTCCCTTCACGAATTTTCGGACCAGTTAATATTAATGCTCTTAATGAATCATTATACAAAACTTTGCCCTCTAGAGACCTCTTCACTGACACATAAATTCACTAACTGAAATTTTAACTTTATTTTGTCCGACATTTGCTTTTAAAAAACGAAAATGCACCGACTCGCTTGTGCTTGCTGAACGCTCTCCCTACTTATAAAAGTGTAACAGTGAGAGGCGAGCGCGTAAATGGCAGTACCGGCTTTTGAATATTTTTTATACACTGCTTTGAAAATTATTTCCCGGACACATTTATATGTAATTTAATATTGAAACATGCTACTTCTTACTAAGCCTTAATTTGCATTTTAATTTCAATTAAATTTTTAAATAAATAATGAAATTCATTCAAGGTGTCACTAACTGGTCGCATGTCACTAACTGGTGTCTTTACCTTATTCCATTTTTGCTAGAGCATTTATCTTTTTTAGTTGAAAATTCCACTATCTGGTTAAAGATTCAAATATTTTGTTGAAAATTCATCTTTTTGGTTGAAAATTCACTTCTTTTGTTGAAAATTCATCTTTATAGATAAATTCTACTGTTGAACTACTTTATTAAAAATGCATGTTTTTTTCTTCAAAATTCACATTCTCGGGTCGAAAATTTAACTGTTTTGTAAAAAATTCCAAAATTTGGTTGACATTTTTTTTCCACTGATATATCATTTATGGTTTAAAATTCATCTTTTTAATTGAAAATTCAACTCTATTGATGAAACTTTATCTCTTTTGGTAAAAATGTATTCTTTTCTGGTTAAAAATACAACTGTTTGCTTAAAAATGAACTTTTTTTTGGTCGACAATCTATTTTCTTGGATGAATTCAACTATTTTGGATTTAAAATAAAAATATTTTTCGTTGCAACATCAACTACCTTGTAAAAAATTAAACAATTTCGTTAAATTTTTTTTCTCGACTGAAAAATTTTTATGGATGAAAATTCAACTTTTTATATGAAAAGTCGTCTTTTTTGGTAAAAAATTGATATACTTGATAGAAAATTCATTTATTTCGTTGAAAATTTATATTTTCGGATTAAAATGTCAACTGTTTTATAGAAAATTCACCAATTTGGTTGATTTTTTTTTTGCTGACTGAAAAATCTTTTACCGTTAAAAATTTTTCAACTCTTTTGAAGAAAACTCGATTTTTTTTGGATGAATTCATCCGTTTTGGATTTAAAATAAAAATCTTTTTTCTTTGAAACATCAACAATTTCATTTTTCTTCGAGAATTCATCATTTTAGTTCAAAATTAATTTCTTTGTTCAAAAACAATTTTTTTTTTCAAATTAGTCTTTTTTCATGAAAAATCTCCTTATTTCCCCTGTTTTTAGAATATTCTGCCCTGTGCAACCTGTTTTCAATAAAGTTGAAAAAATGTTTTTTTGTTGTTTTTTCCTTAACAAGTAATATCCACATTTCAGGTTTTGAAAAATATGTTCACTATTTATTTAATAAAATCTAAATTCAATTAAGTTGCTCAGAAGACATAAATAAAATCTAGTGTCTAGGTCATCATAAATTTAGGGCAGAATTTTTTTTATAAAAGAAAAATCTATTTTGGATATTTTATTGAAAGTCGATTAGCCGCACCCTTATCTCTATAAATAAAAGGATAAAAAAGGGTTGGAACTCATCCATAAATTTCAATAGAGTGTATTGTCTATCAGAAATATATAAATATCAAGTTATAAATAAAATCTTTAACATATCCAAGATATCTAAAATAGTGTGGGTCGAAAAAAAATTAATAAAAAAACCCCAGAAAATACGAATTTTCTGCAAAAGTTGAATTTTCAATAGAAAAATTACTTTTCAACAAAATAGTTGAATTTTTGACCCAAAAACACAAATTTTAAACTAAACAGTTGAATTTTCAATCAGAGACATAAATCAACTAAAATTATAAATCTTCAACCAATAAAATGAGCTTTTAACCAAATAGTTTCCTTTTCGACCGAAAAGATGATTTTTTCAGCCAAGATTTTTACTGAATAAAGATGAATTTTTAATAAAATTGTTGAATTTTCAAAAACATAGTTAAATCTTCAACCACACATTTGAATTTTGAACTATAAAATATCAATTTTTAATAACAACATTTCAACAAAATGATTAAATTTTCAACTAAAGAGATGAACCTTCAACCAAAAAAATGAATTCTAAACAAAATTGTTCATCTTTGAACCAACCAGTTGAATTTTCAATCAAAAAAGATTTTTCAGTCAAGAAAGAAAAAAATGTTGACCAAATTATTAAATTTTCAAGTAAAAAAATAGACAAATTTTCTACAAAATTATTCAAATTTCAACTAAAAAAGATAAATTTTCAACTAAAAATGGAATAGTTACATTTTTTGTTACAAACATTAATTTTTAACAAATCAGTTAAATTTTTAACCAAAGAAATGAAATTAACTTTTAAATAAAATGATGAATCTTCAACTAAAAAAATTAATTTTCGACAAAATTGTTCATCTTTGAATCACGGAGTTGAATTTTCAAGCATACAGAGATTTTTCAGTCACGAATGAGAAAAATTTCAACCATATTGTCAAATTTTCAAGACAAAAAGACAATTTTTTACAAATACAGTTGAATTTGCAACAAAAAAGTTGAATTTTCTTTCAAAAGGATGAATTTTGAACAAAATTGTCGAATTTGCATCAAAATTCTGAAATCTTCAAAGAAACATTTGAACTTTCAACTAAAAAAGATAAATTTTTAACAAATATTCAAAATTTTAACAAAATAGATCAATTTTCAACTAAAGAGACGAATTTTTAAAAAAATGTATTTTCAATAAAATTATTTATCTTTCAACCAAGCAGTTGAATGTTGAACTAAAAAAGATTATTCAGTCAAGAAAGAAAAAAGTGTCAACCAAATTGTTGAATTTTCGAGCCAAAAAGAGAAATTTTTTACAAAACAGTTGAATTTTCAACAGAAAAGTTAATTTTCAACCAAATGGTTTAGTTTTCAACTAAAAAAAGATACGTTTTCAACCAAAAATGGAATAGTTACATTTTCGGTTAAAAAATTAATTTTTAACAAATAAATTATTATTAACCAAATAGACCAAAGTAGTTCAGGTTTTGATCAGATAATTAAATTTTCTATTGCTCAATTTTCGAGATGAAACTACGAATTTTTAAAAAAAGTTGAATTTTCGAACAAAAAAGACGAAACCAAAAAGGCAACAAATTAGTTGAACAAATTAGTTGAATTTTCAAACAAAAACGTGAATTCTCAACAAAATGGAAAAGCTGATATTTCAACAAAGAAAATAAAATCATTTAATTTCCAAAAAAATAGTTAAATGTTAAAAGAAACATTTGAATTTTCAACTAAGAATGATAAATTTTCAACAAAAACTTCAAAATTTCAACAAAATAGATCAATTTTCAACTAAAGAGATGAA
>JAWWEA010000062.1:3519575-3532524 GCA_035222095.1 Andricus quercuspetiolicola | reverse complement strand
AATATTAAAAATCTTCTGAAATATTGTGAATTCTTTTGTAATCTTTGTGAAATCCCTTAAAACTTTTTGAAATATTTAAATTGTGCTGAAATGTTGTGAAATCTTTTAGAATCTGAAACTTTATGAAATATTTTTAATCTTTTGAAATGTTAAAAATATTCTGAAATATTGTAAAATCTTTTGTAATCTTTGAAATCTTTGTAATCTTTGTGAAATATACTTGAAATCTTTAAAAAAATTTCAAAATATTCTAAATTTTATACAAATTTCCAAATCTTTTGGTGTATTTGAAACATTTGAAATCTTTGTCAAATCTTTGACATTTTTTGAAATATTAAAAATCTTCTGAAATATTGTGAGATCTTTTGGAATCTTTGAAGTCTTTAAAATCTTTTGAAATCTTAAAAAAAAAATTAAATCTTTATGAAATTTATTGTAATCTTTTGAAATATTCCTGAAGTCTTTAAAATTTTACGAAATTTTTTAAATCTTCTAAAATATTTTGATGTCTTTTGAAGTCTTTGAAATCTAGTGTACACACAAAAGTGATATGATTATAATAATCCCAGACTGTAAAGAAATTTTATATTAATATTAATGAGAATTATTTTGAATTCAATAATTGTTAAAAAGCCCTTTACATTTGCATTAACTAATAATTGTATAAGAAATTGGTGGAAAATTAGTCTGTGATCTGTAGAAACGTTTGAAATAGAATTTAATTGACTGGATTCTTTTGGAAAAGTAGACCTGGAATTTTGAAAGCAGACTTCTGTAGCAACCCTGTTAAATACTTGATTTTTTTATTCCAACTTGAAAAAATAAATAAATTCCGTCTTGTTTAATCGAAAGATTTTTTTTAGTTAAAATACAGACACCTTGAAAGGGAGATTTTGAAAAAGCATTTAAATGAGCCTTGTGATCCTTGTTATAGAAAATAGAGGCGGAGCTGGCAACTGAAATGGAAGCCTTGGAGGCTCGTTACCGCGGCTATTTACCTTCTCGTCTTAGCGGCCTTTATTTCAGTACCTTCGACTACTCTAGTCTTTCACTATCCGAATCCTTCAGAGGATCCCCACAAATTCCTCGATCCACTCCCAATTCACCTTCTTCGTTCAGCATTCCTCGAGTAACATTAAAAGCTAGCGGCTCAGACACAAGTTCATTGAGCGGCACGCTTTCCCGAAAACACTCAAAACCTGATCTGATTCACTCAGAAAAATATTTCTCTTGAACTCAACAAACTGTTTCTTTAAGATAAATTTTTTCATTTACCCGAAAATGAAAGAACATCAAAAATGAAAGATAAATTAAGAAACTTATTTTAAATTAAAGACAAATTTTCATGGGAACAAGAAATCATTTCTTTGAATCAAAGAAAAATATTAATTGCTTCTCATGAGATTGGATGACTATTAATGTGCCAAAACATTATTTTGACAATGGCGAACCGTTTTCGGAAATATTGACTTTTGAATTTTTCATTGTGGATTGAAATGTTTATTTATTCAATTCCCATGTACAATTACGTAAATATGACATTTTTTAGACTTGTTTTTAATACGAAATTGAATTTTCAATGGATAAATTTTCAACTGTTGAAAATTGAAGAAAATTGAATTTTCAATAGTTAAATTTTCAACTCAACTTTTGGAAATAAATTTTTCAATTTTCTTCAATTTTCAACTTTCAAATTCAAGAAAATAAAAATTGAATTTCCAACAGTTGATAATTCAACTTTTGAAAATCGAATTTTCACCTGTTGAAAAATGAAGAACATTCAACTGTTGAAAATTTTATTTTTTGAAAATATAATTGTTGAAAATTTAATTTTTAACAGTTGAAAATTTAACTACTGAAAATTGAAGAAAATCCAAAAATGGCGAAAGTTGCAAATTGAAGCAATTTTCAACACTAGAATGTTTTAACTTTTCAAAATTGAAGAAAATTGATAATTCATTTTTCAACAGTTACATTTTCTACAGTTGAAAATTCAGTTTTCAACTGTTTGAAATTAAATTTTCAATCCATTCAATTTTTAGTAGTTTAAAATTTAAAAAAATAAAAATTGAATATCCAATAGTTGATAATTAAGCTTTTGAAAATCGAATTTCCATCTGTTAAAAATGTTAGTTTTTGAAAATTTAACTCTTAAAATTTCAATTACATATTGAAAATTGAAGAGAGTTAAAAGTTGATAAAAGTTGTAAATTGAAGACAATTGATTTTTTTTTCTTCAATTATCAATAGTTGAATTTTGAATAGTGCAAAAAATCAGTTTTTAATTTTCTTGAATTTTCAACAATTAAAAAGTAAAGAAAATTGAAATTTCAACAGTTGATAATTAAAAATTTGAAAATTGAATTTTCAGCGGTTGTAAATTTTATTTCTTGAAAATTTAAGTCTTGAAAATTCAATTATTGAAAATTGAAGAGAGTTAAAAGTTCATCAAAGTTGGAAATTGAATTTTATATTTTCTTCAATTATTAATGGTTGAATTTTGAACAGTGCAAAAATTCAATTTTTAATTTTCTTGAATTTTCAACAGTTGAAAGTTAGAGAAGATTGAAAATTGATATGTCAACGGTTGAAAAATCAATTTTCGATTTTCAACGGTCTAAAATTAAACTGTTGAAAATGTAAATTGGATCTTCTACTGTTGAAAATTGAATTTTCCACATTTGAAAAATCAATTTTCTTCAATTTTCAACAGTTAAAAATTCAATTTTCTTTCATTTTTAATCTTCTATGTTTAAAATTCATCAGTTCAAATTTGAAGAAAATTTAATTTTCAATTGTTGGAAATTCAATTTTCTGGAATTTTCAGCAGTTGAAAATTCAGATTTCTTTAATTTTCAATCTTTTAATTTTCAATCTTCAATTTTCATCAGTCGAATTTTAGGCGTTTGAAGATACAATTCTCAACAGTTTAATTTTAAACAGTCTAGTTTTCAACGGTCGAAAATTGAAGAAAATAGAAAATTCAATTTTCTTCAACTTCCAATCTTCTTCAATTTCCAACAGTTGAAAATTAGTTTTTCATCAATTTTTAGTCATTTTGCAATTTTCAGCAGTTGTGAATTAAATTTTGTTGAATTCTCAATTTTCTATTTTCAACAGTTGAAAATTCAATTTTCTTTAATTTTCAACAGTCGAGTTTTCAACCATTGAAATTTGAAGAAAATTGAAAATTGTGTTTTCAAATTTATAAATTTCAATTTTCACCAATTCTCAATCTTCTTCCGTTTTCAACATTCGAATTGTCAACAGTTGAAAATTCAATTTTCTTTAATTTTCAACAGTCGAGTTTTCAACCGTTGAAATTTGAAGACAATTGAAAATTGTGTTTTCAAATGTATAAATTTCAATTTTCATCAATTCTCAATCTTCTTCCGTTTTCAACAGACGAATTGTCAACAGTTGAAAATTCAATTTTCTTTAGTTTTCAGCCGTTGAAATTGGAAGAAAATTGAAAATTGTGTTTTCAAGTATATAAATTTCAATTTTCTTTAATTCTCAATCTTCTTCCGTTTTCAACAGACGAATTGTCAACAGTTGAAAATTCAATCTTCTTTAGTTTTCAACCGTTGAAATTGGAAGAAAATTGAAAATTGTGTTTTCAAGTGTATAAATTTCAATTTTCTTTAATTTTTAACAGTCGAGTTTTCAACGGTCGAAATTTGAAGAAAATTGAAAATTGTGTTTTCATTTTTAACTGTTGGAAATTCAATTTTCTTCAATTATCAATATTCTGTTGTCAACAGTTGAAAATTTATTTTTTTTCTAATTTTCAATCTCCTTCAATTTTCAACAATTAACTTTTAAACAGTCGCTTTCAACAGTTGAAAATTGAAGAAAATAGAAAATTCAATTTTTTTCAATTTTCAATCTTCAATTTTCAACAGTTGAAAATTCTACTCTTGAAAATTCCACTACTGTAAATTAAATAAAAAAGCACATTTGATATTAAAAAGTGTGAAAAATGTTATATTTACATAATTCTACATGCGAATTTAATAAATAAAGCTTTTGAACTATAAAAAAAAGTTTTAAAAAGTCTTTTTTTCGAAAACGGGTCGCCATTGGTAAATGTTTTGGCAAAGTAATAGTGAGATTTTCTTTGAATCAAAGAATATTTTTTCTGGGTGAATTCCTTCTTCTCCTCGCAGTTAGTGTCTTGCAATTTATTGTTTATCATGCTTTTGTTTTGCCTGTGAAAAGTTCCGTTATCGATGCTTTGTTACGTAATTTTTTTTCCTCCAGAAATTATCATAAAAAATTCTCGTCTAACAGAATGAGTTCCTTACTAATGATATAGTAATAATAGGGTGTTTTTGTATGCAAAATGTTTTTTAATTTTCTTAAAAAAATTTTCAGAACATCTTTTCAGGTACATTATTAGGTCTTTAAACTGGAATTTAAAGCTCGATATTAATGATTCCTAATTTTAATTTATTAGTTAAATTTTTCTATCTCGTTTTTGGAGATTCATTTCAGCTAAATACGGGTTTAGTGCCAGATCAGTATCTTTATATCTACCAGATTTTTATTGATTTCGAGAAAATGAGTCATTATTTTCAAACAATTGTTATTTAATTATTTAGTGTTAATTAATATTGTTGTTTACACATTTGCTTTAAATTTTGCTGAGCTTCAGTCATAAGTAACATCGAATTTTTGTCGGCTTTTGTTAAAAAAAATGTCCGTCCGTATGTACATTCCATTTGTGTGGTTAATGTCACGAAGTAGAAAAAATAAAATTTGTTTTTGTAGTGCCATTTACTTACAAACATTCCAATAACTGAGTTGATGGAAACAAAAATTTCAGTAATTTTCACAAAGGGATACCTTGTACTAATGGTTGGATGAAAGGTAATATGTATTGTCTAATAGGGTGCCAAGAAAAAATTTTTTGTGGAAATCGAAATTGGAAATATGCGGAAAAGTAGGACCCTAAAAATTTTTTTTTTCATAGTTTTGATATTTTCATTTGTGTAAATTAAAAAAAATCTTTTGCAAAAACTCAGTTTTTCAAAACTTTATTATTTTAAAATTTATGATTTTTCAGGCTTATCAAATTTTTCGCTAATGTATTTTTGTCAATAGAAAAGCCTGAAAAAATTCTTTGGGCATTGCTGTAGTGTTTAAAATTGTTCTTTTTTTAAATTAGGCGTCTAATGTATAATAAATTGAATAAATATTTCAGGATCTTAATATTTTAATTTTCCACACAGTTCCAATTTGGATTCCCATAATTTTGTTTTTTCGATACACCTTATTGTCTAATGTCTAATGTCATTTTTTGTGGGTGCTTTCACGTTTCGAATATACCTCATTGAATCACTTTCCTCAAATCAAAGAAATGAACAATCCTTGAAAATTGTAGTCAAGATCTTGAGAGAACCCAAGGTCGGGAAAGAGATCTTCAAAAGGTTAGTCAAGAAAAATTATCGATTATAAAATTAAACAGGGCCTAAAATGTTCCAAAATTCGGACTACACACCTTTTTGTATTTCGATCCTCCCACAAATACATTTACAAGAAGAGGCCAAAAAAAAATATTTTTTCAACTGTGTCGATAACAGGCTTCACAGGCCAAAATGCTCTAAAAACAGGGGAAATAAGATTTTTCACTCCTAAAATCTCAATTTATAATATTGCATTTTGAAAAAAAATATGATTTTTCAAACAAGATGATTATTTTTTTTTGTACCAAAAAAGAAGATTTTTCCACTAAAAAGGATACATTTTTAAGCAAAAGGATGAATTTTCGACTAAAATGATGAATCTTTAACTGGAATAGATAAATTTTCAGTTAACAAAATTAATTTTCAACTAAAGAGATGAAGTTTCAAGTAAAATGATGAATCTACAACTGGAATAGTTATATTTTTAGTTTAAAAAATTAATTCTTAATAAAATAGTTATATTGTCAACCAAAGAGATGAATCTTCAAACAACAAAATAAATTATTAACGAAGTAGTTGAACTTTCAATCAAAGAGATGAATTTTCAACCAAAGAGATTAGTTTTTAAAAATGTACATAAATTTTTCACCAAAAACGATCCATTTTGAGATTAATTTTCAACCAAACAGTTGCATTTTTAACTAAAAAAAATTAAATTTCTACTGAAAGAGATGATTTCTCAAACCAAAAAGGGAAGTTTCCAACCCAAGAGATGATTTTCAACTAAAATTATGAATTTTTAACTGGATTGGTGATAATTTTCTAGTTAATAAAATGAATTTTCAATTAAATAATTAGATTTTTAACCAAAGAGATTAATCTTCAATCAAAAAGATGAATGTTAAACCAAAAACATTAATTTTTTATCAAAAAATACCAACTTTCATCTAAGAAAGATCAATTTTCGACCAGAAATTGGATAATTAAATTTTCAATTAAAAAAATTAATTTTCAACAAAATAGTTCAATTTTCAACTAAAATTATGAATTTTTAACTGGAATAGTAATAAATTTTGAGTTCATATGATTAATTTCCGACAAAATAATTAAGTTTTCAACCAAAGGGATTAATTTTAAGCAAAGAAGATTAACTTTCGACTGAGAAAGTTCAATTTCCAATCGGAAATTGAATAGTTAAATTTTCGGTTAAAAAATTGACTTTTTAAAAACAAAAAAAAAACAATTTTCAACAAAATAGTTGAATTTTCAACAAAAATGATAAATAATGATAATAATAATAATAATGATAATGATTGGGACAGTTAATTTTTCAGTTAAAAAAATTAATTTTCAAGCAAACAAAAAAATTCAATTTCTGAAATTTCAATTTCAGTAGCTGAATTTTGAACAAAAAAAATCAATTCTGAACGAAAAATTTAATATTTGATGTTATCAACAGAAAAAGATTTCAAGTTTTACTAAAAAACAATTGAATCCAGCCAAAAAGGATAATATTGAACAAAATTGGTTAATTTTGAACAAATTATTTTAATGTTTAATAAAATTGTTGAATTTTCAACCAAAAACATGAATGTTTTACCTAGAGGGTTAATTTAGTACAAAAAAACTTTCATCTAAGAATGATCAATTTTCAACCAGAAATTGTAGCTAAATTTTTAATTAAAAGACTTAATTTCCAATAACAAAAAAAAAAACAATTTTTAAGAAAATAGTTACATTTTCAACCGAATATGTGAATTTTCAACAAAAATGATAAATCTTCGATTGGAATAGTTAATGTTTTTAGTTTAAAAAAAAATTTATTTCAGAAAAAAACGAATTTTCAACTGAAATGATGAATTTTCAACTGAAATAGTAAAATTTTGAGTTAAAACAAATAATTTTTAACAAACAAAAAAAAACGAATTTTCAACATAATATTTGAAATTTCAACCAAAGACATGAATTTTCAACAAAACTGATAAACCTTTGATTGGGATAGTTAATTTTTCAGTTAAAAAAAATCAATTTTCAAGCAAACAAAAAAATTCAATTTCTGAAATTTCAATTTCAGTAGTTGAATTTTGAACAAAAAAAAAATCAATTCTGAACGAAAAATTTAATATTTGATGTTATCAACCGAAAAAGATTTTAAGTTTTACTAAAAAACAATTGAATCCTGCCCAAAGGATAATATTTAATAAAATTGGTTAAATTTGAACAAATTATTTTAATATTTAATAAAATTGTTGAATTTTCAACCAAAAACATGAATGTTTTACCTAGAAGATTAATTTAGTACAAAAAAATCTTTCAACTAAGAATGATCAATTTTCAACCAGAAATTGTAGTTAAATTTTTAGTTAAAAGACTTAATTTCCAATAACAACAAAAAAACAATTTTTAAGAAAATAGTTAAATTTGCAACCAAATATGTGAATTTTCAAGAAAAATGATAAATCTTCGACTGTAATAGTTAATGTTTTTAGTTTAAAAAAAATTAATTTAGAAAAAAACGAATGTTCAACTAAAATTATGAACGTTCAACTGAAATAGTCAAATTTCCAGTTAAAACAATTAATTTTTAACAAACAAAAAAACGAATTTTCAACAAAAATAGTCAAATTCTTAACCAAAGAGGATGACTATAACAATATTATTGAACTTATAACCGAGGAGATTAATATTTTGCCGAAAAACCACGGATTTCTAACTAAAATGATAAATTGTCAACTGGAATAGTTAAATTTTTAGTTTAAAAATTATTTTTCAACAAAGTAGTTTACTTTTCAACCAAAGAAATTAATTTTCAACCAAAAAGATGAGATTTCTACCGAAAGAGATGAGTATTCAACCAAAAAGGATGATTTTAAAAAAATTGTTGAATTTTTAATCAAATAATTGGATTTTTTACCACATAAGATAAATTCTCAAGAAAAAATAAAATAGTAGACTTTTTCAGCCAATAAGAATGGACTTTCAACCAAAGATAGTTTGATTTTGTTAGTATTTGGTTCTATTAATTCAGTTCGCATTTAAGTGGAAAAACGAGAAAAAAAGGGGAATAGGGAAAAGTCTGTGAAGCATGCGATAAATAAATAGGAATTTTTATAATTTATAGACTAAAGAATAATAGTTTAAATAAACATTAAAGTTAATTTTTAAGACTTTTAAAATCGTAGCTTAGAATACTGGAAATTTTGCTTAGAAAATAACTTCTAAATTTTAAATAAACTAACTCTTAAATCTGAACTACACAAAGTGTGTCGGACTACGCAACATTTTAAGCTCTGAAGTTAAACCAAGGGAATTTCAAATCTAAGTCACGCAGTAGAAACAAAAGATCAGGGGACAAATTAAAAAAAATTGTTTGAATATATATTTCTACGATATCTATCCATAATTTATAACAAACACTAAATATGCCTTTTCCGATGTTACAGAGACTGGAAGAACAATTTGCAACGCAATTGGAGGAGCAAGAGGCAATTTACGGGCCTAGCGCTATACCTCTCTGTCTACCACCAGATTTACCTGACCTTACGCATCACACAGCTAATTCTACGCGTAGTTCACTATCTTCCGTAAGCGAAGGTTAAATACAAAAATCATCTCTCCAATTTGAATTTTGTCGACGATTTGAAAAGGCGAGAAAAAGACGTCAAATCTGCGATATTGGCGTGAATTCGAGAATAATCGAAACAAAGCCTAATATATAATTATTATTCCATGCAGATCTGTTGGTAAGAAATGTTAAATGTTGATGCGCAACATAAACAACAGACTGGTGTGTTCCTATAAAAAAGAATAAAATGTATTCTTCCACGTTTTTCTTGGCTCTCGAAGCTAAGAAAAAAATGTTCAGCGAGAGAATGAATTGTTTGGTAGCTTTTCGAAAAAATGGAAAAGCCGTACGTCTTGCTCAATTATTACCGAAGATTAGTAGATAGGCAGGGGCGTTTCTCGATACAAAATTCCTACCTTACCAACTAAGTTTTTATAATGCTCGTCGGGAAGCTTCGAGAATATTCTATAAACTTAGCACGGACATGAACCACTTTGACTGTAGAATGGTCTCGAAGTCGGTAAGGTAGGAATCTTGATGTAGTAAAGGCCCTGTCTATCTACTAAGGTTTTTCTCCAAACTCTTGCCAGAGATTTTGGCACAGGAGATACGAATTTGTAAATAGTGCGATTACAGGAGAAAGTATATGTTGGTACAATTTCACCTAATCCGCCCGATCAGAGAAATTATCATTTATTTTGATAGCCTTCTGTGGTAAAGTCTGCGGTCCATTAAATGTCAATTCGATCGGAACGAACGTAGCCCCATTTGGTATGCCATAGTAATTTTTCATTATTATTCGCGATATGGTGCAAAATAAAGCTATATTTTGAACCTTTTTAAAAATATTTTCGAGGTTAGGTATATTGCGATCGTGCAACCAGCATATGCGTGCCATGGAGGCATTTTGTAACATATTTACTGCGCGTGAATATTATTGTAAGCAGTTTGACTTTAGACTTTGAGACTAGGGATGGGCGATTCCCGAAAAAAAGAGAATCGATTCCCAAAATTGACGACTCGATTTTTACGATTTATCGATCTCAAATAATCGACTTTTGAATCGTATTTTTATATATAATCATTATTTTGTATCGACAATAACAAATAATTTATTTTTTTTAACTTTTCAATTTATTGAAATATTATTAAATCTGTTCAACCATGATATCGCTTGAAACATTTTTAAATCCCGTGAAATCTCATGAAATTCCTTAAAATTCTTTGAAATCTAAATATATTCCTGAAAATCTTCAAAATTCCGTTAAAATTTCAGGAGGGCCTTGTAAGTTTTTTGGAATCGTTTGAAATTTTAAACCAGTGATCAATTTTCAACAAAAAAAAATGAATTTTCAATAGTTGAAAATTTTATTTTTATTTTCTTTAATTTTTAACAGTCGAGTTTTCAATTGTTGAAAATTGAAGAAAATTCAAAAGCAAATTTTCAATAGTTGCAAATTTTATTTTCAATTTCCTTTAATTTTTAACAGTCGAATTTTGAATTTTTTTAAATTGAACAAAATTAAAAATTGCAACAGTTGAATTTTCAATAGTTGAAAATTGAATTTTCAATCTTCTTCAATATTCAACAGTTGAATGGTCCGTTTTTTTGTATTTTCGACAGTTAAACATTCATCTGTTGAAAATTCGGCTGCTGAAATATAAATTTTCAACAGTAAAATCTTCAAAAATTGAAAATTCAATTTTTTAAAGAATTTGAACAGTAAAATTTTTTCAACTGTCAGAAACTCAACTGTTAAAAATTCATTTTTAACATACAAAAATTCAACTATCGGAAATGAAATTTTGTTCAATTTTCAAAAGCGAAATTTTCAACTGTTGACAATTGAAGAAAACTGAAAATCGAATTTTCTACCAAAAAAAAACGAATTTTCAACAAAACACATGAATTTTCAACTAAAAAAGATAAATTTTTAAGCTAAATTTTCAACTTGAAAAATTAATTTTTAACTAACTAGTTCAATTTTCAGCCAAATAGATAAATCTTCAACTGGAATAGTTATATTTTCAGTTGAAAAAGTGTTTCAGTAATATTGACTGACTCATCTGTTAAAAGGACTATTTTCTCCGTATAAATGACTGATTTTTCAGTCGAAGTACATTTGATTAATTTAATAAGTCAAACTTTGACTGATTTAATGTTAGAGTATAGTCAAAAATTCACCAAAATCCTTCAACTTCCTTTGAAATCTCTTGAAATCCTCTACAATCTGTAAGAATCCTTTAAACCCTTTTAAAATCGAATTAAATCTCTTAAAATCCCCTAAAATACTCTATCATACGCAAAATTCCCTGAAATACACTCTAAATTACAATCAGACAAAAGTCACTGATTCGTTGTCAATTTTGACTAATTCAAATAATGCGGATTCGACCACTGACAAGTCAGTAACTGATGAAATCAGTCACTTTGAAGGATGCAGCTATAATTTTCAGCGATGAAATCAGTAAACTTCTGTTGACTGAAAATTCGTCATTTCAAGTGACTAATTCATCTGTTGAAACGACTGTTTTGTTAGTAAAAGTTACTGATTTTTCAATCAGAGCATGATTTGTTAATTTAAGCAATCTCTTGAAATCCTTCGAAATACTCGAAAATAATCTGAAATCTTTCACAATCTCATGAAATCCTTTTATTTCTTTAGGAATCTCTCAACAATCGTTTTAATCCATAAATTTTTTTTTAAATTTCTCGAGTTTTCAATGAAAATTCGTCTTTTTGTTAAAATATCAACTATTTGGTAGAAAGTGAACTTTTTTTTGTTGAAAATTCGTCTTTTTGGTGTAAAAATTCATCTCTTTCGATAGAAGTCTCCTCTTTGGTTTATAAGCTCAACTTTTTGTTTGAAGAGTAATCTGTTTTGGTCGAGGATTCAACTATTTTGTTGAAAATTTGTCTTTTATTTTAATTTTAACTGTTTTTTATTTCAAATTTTCTTTCTAAAAAAAAAAAAACATTGAAAGTCCTTTGAAATCTGCATAAAATTGTTAATTCCGTAAAATCCTTTGAAATTTTTAGGAAACTGAAATCCTTCAGAATCTCTTTAAGATACTTTGAAGCCCCTAAAAATCGCTTGTTATCCCGCAAAATCCTTTGAAATATTTTAGAATCTCTCGAAGTCGGAAAAAATGAATCGATTCATTCGAATATTTGGATTGATAAAAATCAATCAATTGAAAAATCGATTTGTTGTCAGCTCGATATAGCCGATTCTTAAATAATCGAATTGAGATCGCCCATCCCTAATTGAGACTGAGGGAAAGCAGCGTAATTAAAAACGTTTCGTGATTATAAATCCTGTGTTAATCGCGATTGTTGCGCTGATTTTTACTCAGTCGAAAGTACGTGTATAGTATTGTATATTTCCAAAATGTAAATTGCCGAAACGTACAGTTCGTTGAAGAACGATGGTCACGCGTTAAATCAAATGACAACACCAAATACAGTATGCGTTATTGCGTAGCCTTACGAGCTTTTTACGAATCTCTAAAACTCTATACTGTAAATGTTTATAACAAAACTCCCAAGTTGGTGTAAAGGGGCTTGTTTAAGCGATTATTCTCTCTCCCGAGGTTTCCCTTTAATCTTAGCGCCTGTTTTGCTTTATTGCGCGAGAATCCATTTAAAAAAAGCACGACTTATGTATATACAAGAAATATTAAATTTATTATTGAAAAATTTCAAATTTCATTCTATTGCACTCTCCGAATTTCCATGGACGTTTCCTTTTAGCTGTTTACAAGGAAATTATCAGAGTTGGGATTTTTCTTTCAATTTCAGAAATTCTCCACTGTGAGTCCATTGGATGAATGTTAATTTGCGAAAACATTATTTCTTAGTGGCGCCCCGTTTTCGAAAACATGGACTTTTTTCTCATTTTTTTCCCATGGGTTGAAATGTTTATTTATTAAATTCTCATGTAAAATTATGTAAATATGTTTTAGGTTTTTAACA
>JAWWEA010000062.1:2496398-2508889 GCA_035222095.1 Andricus quercuspetiolicola | reverse complement strand
TCAAAATAAAACAATTCAGAACAACCGCTTACCACCCTCAATCTAACGGGTCATTAGAAAGATCTCACCATGTATTAGGTGAATACTTGAAACAGTTCGTTCAGAAACATGCTGAATGGGACGATTGGTTGGAATTAGCAACCTTTTCTTATAATACTAGTGTACATGAAGGCACGCGTTGCACTCCCTACGAACTGGTATTCGGGAAATTAGCAAGGCAACCTTCTAGCGATCCTCCGACAGAACTTGAAAAATTACCGACCTATAATGGTTATATGATCAATTTAGCAACACGTCTTTACGACGTCAGAACTTTAGCCCGAAAAAACCTAATTTCAGCTAAAGAAAAATCCAAAATTTATTATGACAAAAAAGCAAATCCTCAGAACTTTGGGGTAGGTGATCATGTATTCCTATTAAAAGGGGGAAAAATAAAAAAACTTACAGATCAATATACGGGCCCTTTTGAAGTGTTAGAAGTCCTTGGAAAAGGAAATGTGAAAATTAATGTGAAGAATTCTCCAAAAGTAGTTCATATTAATCGTCTTAAATTATCGCACATTAAACCAATTACAAAAAATTAGAAAGAGAAAACATTCAAATTAAGAGAGAATTTTCCAGTTTCTGTTATATTACAGATAAATGGACCCAATTCACCGAAAGAGAATCGACCAACTTTGTGATCTGTTCGTCGCCCGTGTTGATATATTGAGTTTATGGCCATACCTTTTTGCTAACAATTTATTTAATCCGGATGATCGCTGTGTAATTCGTTGGAGACAAAACCTCATACACAAAACAACTGTCAAGGACATTATCCTAGCAATTAAAAGTAGAGGATCATTAGCATATCGAAATTTCACTTTAAGTTTATATCAATCTGGACACTCAATGTTGGCTGAACTATTGGAATTACTTGACTAGGTATAAATCTAATACGTAACATCGTTACCTTTTAGAAATTTAGAAATTATTTCTTATCCTTATCTATACATAAGGATAAGTCAATAACGGGGAAAAACTCATTTTCCAGAAATGAAACGTGAGGAAGGAAAATGGAGACCCATAATGTTGATATTACTATGGAGTGCGACCGCGGAAGCTATAGTGGGGTACGATTGCGGTCCCAATACTTTGAATATTACAACCATGTCTCTACTTGAGGTAGGAGGATGCGACATACCTATACCTAAATTACACATAGAATCAGTAAATATCCAATTATTGCAAATAACAGATTATACGTATACAAAAGTTATACAATGTAAAGTGCAAGTAGAACGCAGGGTTAAATATTGTGGCATGCACTCTCATGTCTCAATGGTAGAAAATGGATATAAGGAATACATACAAGACGTTTCACATGAACAATGTAATTTAATGCACAAAACTGGGGTGTTTACAGTAGGAAAAGATGCACAAATTTTCGGCTTGAAACCAAATAATTCTTATTCTCACACGTTAATGATAGCTGGTTCAGTCACAAATAGTGGCTCCTGTTCCGGTGCTCAATACTCAGACCCTTTCGGTACTTGGAACTACGCAATTGTCGAAGCCACTTATAGAATTGCATTACGAGAATATTATGCTACCATCAACCTAAATGATAATAAAATCCACCTAAGTTCAGGCGTAGCTTGCGTAATTTCAGACACTACCTGTGTTGATATAGAGGGAGGTCAAACTTTTTGGAACCCTCTCCCTTCAGACACGTGCAATTTTAAGAAATACGAATTATTATACTCAGGACTCGCGAATAAAACTTACGATAATACAACAAATAATTCAGAAATATTATACTCTTTAATAACAGACGATATAACATTCGTATTATCATACAAATCTATGATGCCTGTCTGTAATATTCTATTCTTGAGAACCGAACACCCAAGGTTACTAATTTATGAAAACAAACACGGATTTACTATTTTTGAGAATCAAAGGATTGCAGTAAAGAATATGGATATTTTTACATACGTTAATTCCAAATTTGTTTATGTCGAAAGACACATTCGAAGAGAGGTAAAACAACTTTATAGAGACGTTTTAACTGAAAAATGTAAACTCGAACAAGAAATATTTAGGAACTCCCTTATTTTAGCTACTCAAGCGCCTGATGAGTTTGCTTATCACTTAATGAAAGGACCGGGTTATATGGCAGTAGTAGCCGGAGAAGTAGTACATATAGTTCAATGTGTACAAGCTGAGGTGATTTTTCGAGAAACTAAGGAATGCTACATGCAACTTCCAATTTTTAAAGGGAATCAAACATTTTTTCTAACTCCACGGACTCATATTATTTCAAGTACGGGCACTCAAACCAATTGTAACACATTTGTACCTTCAATGTATTTTTTTGGCGAAAAATGGTTTAAAATGTTACCAAATCCGGTCGAAGGACCAACACCTAATATAATGATGCCTAAAACTACACCTACTTGGGAATATACGAACCCTTCATCTTTGGCTACGAGCGGCATATATTCACAGGCTGATTTAGATAAGTTAAGAGACCATATAATGTTCCACGCTGAAAAACCTATGGTTTTAAATACATTAGCTAGAGGAGTCATGGGAAAACCTACAAATAATCAAGGAATTTCGGTATTCAATCTTTTAGACGAAGAAACTTTGGACAAAATCGCAGAATCTGCATGGGGAAAATTTTGGACAATATTCACCAATTTTGGAACAGCAAGTGCAGGTTTAATTGGAATAGTAATAATAATAAGAGGCATCAAACTCATAGCAGATACATTAATTCATGGTTATGCATTACATTCAGTTTTCGGATGGTCAATTCACTTATTAGGAGCACTTTGGTCCTCAGTGACTAATTTGTTATTACATCTAGGTAAAGACCGAGACCCTTCTTCAAGAAACAGAAATCAAATTGAAGCCACACCCGCAGATAACATTGATGAAAAGGACATAGAACCAAACCTTAACATCAGCAATTCACCAACAGGTAACACAACATCTCAAGTGCAAACACATCTGTATCCTTCTTCACAACTTATGGAACTAACAGAATTTCATAGACAGCAAAGTAACTACCCTCTTCAACTCTAATCAAAATGTTTCGAAAACCTTTCTCTCTTCTCCTTCAGGACCTTTTAGAAAGTCAAAGAAAAATCTCACCTAACTATGAGGTTCAAATTGTAAGAGATACTGAGAAACAATTTATTTACTCAGTTACCCTGAGATACGAACATTATACAATAATCAGTAGTAGTCAAGATGAAAATTTGGCAAAGCAAAACGCCGCTCGCGCTTTGTATTGTAATTTACAAAAAGAAGCTAATCCCATGGCTTTTAACGAGGATGCGGTTGCAGCTTCTGCTGTATTTAAAGAAATCGAAAATTTTTGTAAAAATCGAAACCTACCTGCACCTAAATATTCAACGTTAAATACTCACGAAAGTTTGGGCATACAGGCCACCGTAGTAGTATGCCAAATTATGCAAATTAAAAAAGCAGCATTAGGACTCACGCCGTTAGAAGCAAAAGTAAAAGCAGCATTAAAAACCCTGCATGCACTACGACATATAAAATATCCAGTGAATATTTCAAGATTAAACGATTCGTTTGAAACTCTCCATATCAATCATAATGAAACCATAATTTCAAAAAAACGAAAAACCTCAACAAAACCGCCATCATGTAGAGAAGAAACACTATTTGAGGACGATTGTAACGAGGAAATCTTACCATTAAACACTAATGAACCGTCTACCTCTCAATACACTCTCAGGAAAGCCCCGATACATTGGAAAACATTTAAAAAATGCATTAAATGTGGTTTTCGACCACAGAACCCGTACTTTAAATTTTAAAGTTTGGTAATGGTTCTTTCGAAATAAATTGAATAATTTGAAAATAACAAGTTACTCAAAATCTATACAATTTTACAAAAAAACATCTTACTCAAAGAAATATCCTATTAGCCACGGCATGAATTGTTGGACAATTCTTTGTACTACTATTGAGCATGACCAGGTTCTTAAAGCCACTATAATATAATAATAAATTTTTCTTATTTCAGGTTACGGATCGAGGAGTACAATGCATCTACCAAGTTTACTAACCTTCCTCATAATCCTTTTAGAGTCTAGATTGATATCAAGCCTACTGCATCCTTATCAATATAATCCTGCTACCAAAACACCTGGTCTTTATTTTGAGAAACTAGCCGATATTCGCTTTTCCTTAAGTGACTGGAACATCATTACTATTATTGATTTGAGAGAATTTTTTAGTTATGGTCCAATCATTATTGGACAATATGACAAATTAATTCCTTACTGCTTTAGCAGCGATGAACCAAGAAATTGCAATAGAAATTACCAAAGTTTGCAAAGAGAATTAAAAGAAAGTAAGATCAGTCAATACATTTCAGAAATTCGTATATCGCTAGAATCAGCTCGCATTCCAGATGGCACCCCTTTTAATCAAGAAATAATAAACTATTTCCAAGAAATACCCCGTATGTATTTACGTGGAAATGATAATAATACCCATATTTTTAGAATCGAAACGCTTGAAATTCCAAAAGAATTAGCTATTCTTGATTCTAGTTTTAAAGCAAAATTAAAACAAATTAATTATACAGAAAATGCCACTTTATATAGCGAATGGGTTTCTGAAACCCTAGGAAAACTAACACCAATAGCAGATTATTATCTGGAAAACTTAGAAAAATTATCAAATATTTTATCATTTGCTAAAATGGGAAAATGGCACCCAAGAATACTTACAGGAAATCAATTTCGTCTCGTCACATCAGACATTAAACAAAAATTTCCTTCTGCATACCTCCCAACAAAGAATTCATTAATACACTTTCTGGAACTTTCAGAAATTGAAATATTTCAAATGAATGATACAATTATCATTCATGCATCTATCCCTCTTCCACGCATTAAGACTTTCGAATTTTTTAAATTACATCCTTCATACAAATTTTTCACCTACAATGATTCAAAATTAATAACCGCTTATATTGAGCCCAAGACCAATTATTTTGCAATTTCGAATGATAATTCTACATATTTCTTGACTAATAACCAACTTCACCAAACTTGCAAAACAACCCCTTATGGCAAATTGTGTCTATCAGCTGAAATTTTGGAAGTTTCAAACTTAGTAAATAATTGTGAACTATCACTTTACTTAAATTCGACCCTTTCTAAATGTGACATAGTAGAAAAACTACAATATAAAACTTGTCCTTCTATACTGGAATCAAGAGCAGGATGGATTTATTTCTCTAACTATACAGAGAATATTCAAATCAATTGTCCTCCAAAGGAAAAAGTTTTGTTTCCATTAAAAATTAACGGAATATTTAAAATTTCACCAAGTTGCGTGCTAATGTTCAATAATTCACAATCTTGGATTCCTAATCGAAAAACGGGCATAGGAAAAGAAATTATATACCGATTCTTTCAAAAAGATTTCATCCCAAAATATACTATTCAGTCGGAAAATATTTCATTTTTACACGATACTACAAACCCTACGAACTCCTCAAATAACAAAATTATAATAGCCCTTCTGATTTCTATAACTATTATTGCCATTATAGCAGTAGCTACACTTTTGACTCTAATTTATAAAGAATTTAACTTGCATCAAGAAATACGATGGCAATCCGTTTCATTTTTTAATTTTCCTACTCCTCATCCAAGCGGCTCCCTAAATGCAGTACCTGATGAAGTTGCAGTCTAAAAATAATACTCCCTGTCCAAAGGATTTCCTAAAGGCAATAACTAAAATATAGAAGTAGTCCAATAAGAAAACGGACAATTTAAACTATATAAACTTTATTTAATTATTAAATTAACATTTTTTGATCCTCAAAACCACTCATTTCTTACTTAACTATATACACACACTCTCACATAAAACTAAAATCACATTATTTACCATACCAAAATAGAAAGTCTCTTTTTATCAGTCACTTCTACCATACAAAATTTCTCAGCATGTCCCCAAAAAAGCTCTTGTCTGACGGCACGAACTAAAAACAAACAAACAAACAAAAATAAATAAATAAATAAAATAAAATAAAAGAGAAAACAAATGTTAATAATATGAACTATTATTAATTATTATCTCGGCGTGAGGATTTTCAGTTTATTTTACAAAATAAGGTGTAATTCATATTTCTCAGTTATATACAAATAAAAGAAAACAAATATTGAGAAGAACATTAATTACCGTAATTAATTAACTAAATAAAAATAATAACAGTAATAACCTTAACCAATTCATCTCGGTCATTTATGATGAATCTTTGGAAATCCATTTGCATGGGCACATTCCCAAATTGTCGCAAATGACGTTGGATCATCCCGCACCGATTTTGAATGGTATTTTTCTGTGAGATGGCCCAATTCACTGGTAATTTAATTCGACGCCCAGCATGTCTCACGTACAATCTTGGAATTGAAAGCATAATTCCTACTGCATTTGTAGGAGCCCACAGTTCATCAGCTTTCACCTATAAATTTGTATTTGATTAATAACATTAAAATAAAATATAAAAAAAAAGAGGCCGCGAGATAATGAAGAACTACTCTGGACTTCTAAATTCTAGTTTTTCTTTTAAATTTCTAAGTAGTACCTGAAGAGTACTATTCCAAAAGAATTGAAACATCCGGTTGAGTCAAACCGAAGAAAATAATTATAATTAAACTAATCAAATTAATCAAATATAAAAAATTCGGAATTTTTCATTCATAAAATAACATTTATATTAGCTAATAAATAAAACATTACTTACTTCCACAAGTTTTTCATCACGAATCTCCCAAAATTGCCCTTCTACAACGAAGATGGAGTCGGGAGAACCTTTTGCCATTTTTTCTTGAAGAATCTGCGCCTTTTTATTAAAATCTGCTGGAGTAAGCGTATTCCAAGCATCAGGGAACTGATATCGCCAGGTCTTGTTCTTAAATTTCCTTAAATGGTTCGCGATGTATTGATTACTGAGGCACTGACCTCTGTAAGGCGAAGCCAAGAAATCACTCTCAAAGAGAGCATCAGGATCGTTGCTCAAGAATGTAAAATATTCAGGCCCGTTTAATCCTGCAATTGGAATTGTGGTTTGCCCTGGCAGCAAACCTAGTTTTGGGATTGAAATTGTAACTATTTTTGACATCCCACTTGAGCCTGGCGTCACACTTGATCTCGCAATGGGATAAGGTGTAACCCTTACCCCAGACAGTGCTGCAGAACTCATCACTTTTCCATAATTTTTTTTTATGTCAGGGATTACAAACCGAATGTTTGACGGAGAAGACTCCATTTGAGTAAACACGGGATTATTTTGCACTGTCCCAACTGGTCGAAAATATTGAATGTTTGAAATAACTGGTTGATTTATTATTGGTCGTAAGTCACTGACGGTCACGAAATTATTATTTGAAGGGCACTGAGTATTCACTTCTGGTAAAACATTAGCATCACTAGATAAATTTGACGCACTATTTTCAAACACAGTATTGGATTCGTGACTTTGAGAACTAAATTCACTATCATTTAATTGAGGGTTTTGTACACCCTCAATAACAGAATTACCTGGATTGGTAATTTCGGAAAGAATTGATTCGATTTGTTCTAAATCAGGCGAACAGAGACCTGTTTCCAAATCCGAAGCTGATAAATTTAAAATTTCGTCGAGCAACTCGTCGTACTTAAGAGAACTTGATTTGGAAACCGATTCATCAGCCATTGTCTCTTTACAAACCGTAAGCTCACTCTCAAAGTAAGCCTGAAAAGTCTCAAAACGAACTGAAGACACAAAATAATAAAGTCTCTCTTTTTCTTTTAGCCGAAATAGAAAATCTGAGGGTGGGAAAAAGCGATAAAATCCGAAAAACAATTATTAAATAAGTTATTTGACAACACATAATTAGAACAACTGCAATAGCACTCAAAATAATGGACCGGGAGGAAAGAAATTTGGAGGGTCCAGAAATTTTAAGAATAACATCAGGGGTGAGGGACCAAATAGGAAACTTTTAATAGATTTAATTGTGCAAGGTAGACCTAATTGAAAGATTTGAGATATAAAATCATTGACAATTTTATTGAAAATAGAATTATGTAATTTTCGAATAGATTAATTTCTAAATAATCTTTCATTTTACCATTTTGCAAAGCCTAATAGTTTATAGGAGAAGAAAATTTTCGAAAATTACAAAAGATTTTATACAGATACTTTCTTTTTCGAATTGAAAAAAAAAGGGGTACAATATTATAATACTTAAGAGTAATATTTCCATGAACAAAATTTGCATTCACAGTTTGTATTCAAAATTCTGATACTAGCTTAAGTTTTAATTAACATTTATAATTGTGACTACGAAATTATGTAACATTTAGTAATGATAATTTTCGATTCTCTAAATATTTCTAATGTTAGTCATATAGATATAGCAGTTGAAAAGAATTGTGCTATTACTCCCATACTTTCATTAAAATTTTGTTTCCAAGGAAAATTTAGTTAAAATTCTAGTCAACAAAATGTATAAACTAACTTTTACTTATCATTAGTGATAAAATAAAGGTATTTAAAACAACAATATTTGGAGTAACTAAATTTATATATTGGAATAAAATTTTAAAGAAAATTAATTTTATATTGAACTTGGAAATTTTATTCCCAAGTTCAATCTTGGGGAGGGAGGAAGTCACCTGTTCGTGACTAATGTCGAAAAAATATATATATCTTTTCTTTTTATAATGTGAAATAATGAAGTGAAATTTTTCCTCCTAAATGCATGTTTTGTAATTAATATACTTAAAACTAATTTAAATTTTCACAAAAACCTTAGATTTATGCAATAGATATTAGAGAGTTAGGTTAATTTACAAAATATTATACATATCAATACTTCAGAACTTGATGATTAATTTATGTATCTTAAAATCAATCACAGATTAATGTCATCGCAAGGTTATTTACACTTAAATTAAATTCAAAATTGTACGTCTGTATCTTAAAATTATGTCTATAATAATTTGATTAAGTCCTCAAGTCAACAGATGAATTTGTTAATAATTATTATCCGTAAATGTTTCATGAAACACATGTGTGTTCTCACTATTTCGTCAAGAAAACCATTCATATGAAAAAGCTTATAATACTTCGACACTACCAGTAGTAGCTTTGATTTGAAATGTAGACTCCTAATATACAATTAATATTGTAATTATATAGAGCATATTAATAAGAATGGAATATAGAGATTTGCATGAAGCATTTTTGTAAAACGTGATAGCTTTCTACATTAACTATTGTCTTGTTTGAAAAAAACACCTAATACTCATAATGAGGTTTACTTCGGATATTTTAAAACAATGCGTGCCAGTGTGAATTATGATAGAATGTATTACTTCATAAACAAAAGTAAACCTTTAGAAGTTTTTCATTCAGTTAGTATCAGCCAGCCAGTAGTTGTTCCTTTTTTTGTCTTTATCTTCAGTCGTCGTTCAGTCTCAACCAGTTCTCTTGAGAAGTCTTTTCCGTACGGAGTGTCAACCCTTGAGTTTAGGGTTCCTAGAAATACCAGTTTGTTGTGACAATTCCCTCATCCCAACAAACTCATCACGTGCTCACAACCAACCATTGGATTTCCATTACGCTGAGGGTCAAAGATCCATCACTTTACTCGCTTCCGGACCCATGTCTGAAGGAATTCTGCACACGGGAGTAAATATAAACTTGGTAAGTCCAAACTACGTAACCCTTTATATCTTTCCTTCTTTTATTTGTGATAACACTCATAAATCCGTTCTTTCCAGTCGGAGAGTGTCAACCCTATCAAAATTACCTAACAAATATATCGGAGTTTCCATCACCCAACCTTTGCGCATCTTTTCTTCCACACGGAATATTTTATGTATTAGAACAAAATTAATGGATTTGATTGTTAATCATGTGTTTCTTAATTTATTGATTTGTGTTTGCTCATCCCAATTGTAGTATTAACCGACTACAATTAAAAGGAGCATTTAGGGAAACTAAAGTGTGTGCATACGTTGCCAAGACGTTACACTGTCAATATTTGTAAATATCGCCATCTCACGTTATTTCATATTTTAATTGTTATATATCTTAATTTAATTCAATAGTTAATATGTTAAGTATTTTTGTGGCAAATTTGGCAAATTTCTCAATAAATTTAGGCATTTTCGTACTGAACCTTTCCTAATCGAAGTAAATTATTATTCGTGGATAATTTAATTCTTGCAAATTTGAAGGAATATTTAAAGATTTATTATTTATATATATTGTGCTTACCCAAAATGATGTTTTGATGTCATAAATACAAAAAGTTTCCCATACTTTAATTCTTCGAAATGTTTTTGAAGAATTTCCTAAAAATACAATGCTCTGGTTAAACGTGCAATATTTTTTATAATCTCTTTTACATTTATAAAAATAATTGATTAACAGCATGACATTGCAAAAATTGGAAAATTATATGGATGAACAATTAGTTTCGCACTCTGAGCCGTTTGAAAAATTTCGTCTAAAATATTTGCAAGAAGATTTTCCACAAATTCGTTTAGGTTTCTAAATCCATTCTCAATTTTTATACCTACTTTGTCCTTATATACCGCAGCATCATCAATTCGATTTGCTGTTTTTTATTAATATTTTCTGCCTTCGAAATTTCGTCATCGATTATCGATTTACAGAACTTGAATTCGGTAGAAGAAAGTCTTTTCGAAAATCGACAACTGCAGTGCGATCAAAACTGAAATTTAGCTACCCTGATCATTTTACAATGGTCTTGCCATTCTAAGACGTAAACCTGATAGTTGAGGTATTTCAAACAAATCTTCCCCGAGATAGTTGTGTTCACGATAGAACTTTAGGATTCTTTAACCATTTTTCAAAGGTGAAGTCAATCTGAAAAGTAAACCTGGTAGTCCCAGTGTTCAAAACACATCTTCCCCTAGGCAGCTGTATTCAGAACTGAAGTAAAAGGTAACCTGCCTATTTTGCCAAGCTCTCATGCTTATGAGAAGTAAATCTGGTAGCCCAGGTGTTTAGAATACATCTTCTTCGAAAAAGGTACCTTCAGAATTTAAATTTTGTTAATCCCAACCACTTCTCCAAGGTCTTGTAGTCATAGAAAGTAAACTCGGTGCTCCAGGTATTTAAAATACATCTTCCTCTAAGAATTTTCATCCAGAACTGAAGCTGCAGGCACTCTGGCAATTTTTCCAAGGTTTTGCCCTTCTACGAAGTAAACCTGGTAGGTTAGGTATTCAGAATACATCTTCTTCATAAAAAGTCCGTTCAGAACTGAAATTTTATTTATCTTGCCCGTTTTCCCAAGGTCTGGTCCTTCTAAAAAGTAAACCTGGTAGTCCAGGTATTCGTGATACATCTTCTTTGAAGGAGGTCCCTTTCGAACTGAAATTATACTCACCCTCACCATTTTCTCAAGGTCTCGTAGTTCTAAAAAGTAAACCCGGAACTCCAGGTATTCAAAATACATCTTTCCCTAGGCAGTTGTGTCCAGACCTGAAGTAGAAGGCACCTTAGAAGGAAGGGGTGGGGGTAAGATGCTTTTTTAACACCCATACCACTAGCCTCACTTCTTAGAATGACGAGACCTTCAAGAACTAATGACTTTGTCTGAAGTTTTAGTTATGAACACAACCTTCTCGAGAAAGATGTATTTTGAATATCTGGACTATCTTTAACGCCATCAATCAGCTTTTCATTTTTTAAATCATTATTTCTCAACTCTACGTAGAGCTCTTTCGTCAGAATAACATTAAAAACAAACAGCTTACTCTTGCGGTTCGCTTTCGGAAACTCACTCTTGCCATTCTACTTTGTACACTGATGCTAGTACGCCCTGCAGGTGTGCTCCTTAATTTTTATTCACCTTCTGAAGCAAAACATACTAAGTTAAAATCCTGGATCGAAATAGCTGCAGCAATTTAATACATCAAGTTTTTGAGTGTGACTGAAAATTAAATGAATCAGAAATTTAAAAACTTCAATTGAATTTTAGTTTTAACACATACATAACTTCTTATTTAAATTCACAAATTTATAAGAAGAGTATTAGGGAAGAGTGGGGCTAAGCTGATACTTTCTATTTTGAGAAAAAATATAAACAGCGTGAACTTAGTTTTTTTTTTAAATGAGAGTGGGCCTTGATATCCTATTTGTCAAAAGATTTTTTCGACGCTTATGGAAAATTGGTCTCTTCTTTTGTGTATCATAATCCACTATAATCAAGGTGTATTCATCTCTCGCAAAGAAGGCGCTAAACATGAATATGTTGTCAAATTTTTATGCTCCGATGATTTTCAATGTTTTTTGAATAACAATATACGAAATTGATGCATGGGGCTAATTCGAAATCAAGTACGTCCCCGTGGCTACTGGATACAGACACATATACAAACAGATATAACGATATACACACAGGCTGCTACTTTTGTGAAAATCT
>JAWWEA010000062.1:2052757-2063437 GCA_035222095.1 Andricus quercuspetiolicola | reverse complement strand
GAACAGACCGTTTTTCTCATTTTTCTACAAACAATTTAAAGTCGACTCTTATGAGACGCAAACGTTTATATTTAATTGTAAAACTATTCCATTTCAAGAACCGAGAAACTATTCTGCTCATTTTTCGATACACAATTTGAAGTCCACTCTTATAAGAGGTGCCAAATTCCAAATAATCGAAATCTTATATTTAAAAAACACATTCATTCTTTATTTTGGCGAAAGTGGAAGGCATATGTCGTTTTACGCCTTGCGTTTTTTTCGACAGTGATGCATCTTACTTCAACTTGTTCCTGCAAACTCATGCTCGGCCGGAAAAAGACAACTTTTCCTCCTTGATGTACAATATACTAATGTATTCATTCTAATTTTTCTTATATTTATATAGAGTTTTATTATTCCAAAATAAGTTTGACAGCTCTCTGAAATTGTCACGCCCGTCTTTAAAATTATTATTTCTATCGTCGAGAAAATTCGAGTCCTCTGGCTTTGACGTTAGAAAAATGATTGAAGAAAAATTAGTAGCTTAATGAATGAATGATTATTTTAAAGTTCAAAGTATTCCACGTTAAAGAGCTTAAAAGATTAAAACCAATACGTTAGAACATTTTGTGTGGCTTACAAACTTAAAAATCTCATACAATTAAGGAAATTTGACAGTTTTTAACGACAGCGAACTTTAAAGCATTGTTTTTTATTGAAAAAAAATCTGCCCTCGGCGTGGGCACATTCTAATCGCGCGCTGCGCGCGCAGTTCGCAAGATTGATCGCGCCTGGAGCGCGCGTCTGTCGGATCTCGTGCTCGATAACTTACTTATTTACCTCGCGCTGCACGCTCGGTCTTCGTACTTCCTCCACATTTGTGCACACACCATTTAATGATCAAAGCATCGACAACTGTCATTTGGTGATTGTGAATTCTCTTTTTTTAAAGCTCCTTCGGCTTTAACGAACACATTTTCATCACGTATCTCGTGCTTCGCGCTCAATTTAGTCCAAAGTGCGAACTTTTCTGCATTACTTTCAACACTATTATATCAAATGTATATTATATTTATTTCTGTACCTCGGTCTGGGACTGCTTATTCAGATATTGCAAAATAAAGTACAAATTGTATTTTTTATGATTACTGTAATATTTGTAATTTATTTGGTATTAATTTTTATTCTCAGCTACCGTAAAAAATGGATCATTTCAATAAATTTATATCATTACAATTCATAATATGTATTGATATTGAAACAAATGTATTTTTATTGTCTTGTTTTTATAATTAAAAAAAGTGCACATTCCATAAGAAACAATTTTGTTATTATTTTTTTATTGCAACTTGTGACGTTTTTCCGAAAAATTAATTTTTTTATTTTCAATGTTATTTCTTACGATTCAAACAAAAACTACTCATCCTATCAAAAAGAAATTAATAAAAATTTTATAGATCTTTCTTGGGTGCACAATTTTTTTCTATTCATCTTTTGTCATAGCTTGTGTCGTTTGTTCAAGAAATTTTATTTTTTATTTTTAATGTTGTTTTTTTAAGAATAAAACAAAAACCACGCATCCTATCGAAAGGTGATTAATAAAAACTGTGTATATCTTCTTTGGGTGTAAAATTTTTGTCTACTCATCTTTTTTCGTAGCTTGTGTCGTTTTTCCAAAAAGTCAATTTTTGTATTTTTAATGTTATTTTTCACAATTAAAACAAAAATTACGTATCCTATAAAAAAGATTAATGACAAATTTGTAGCTCTTTTTTGGGTGAAAAACTCTTGTCTATCTTTTTCGTAAGTTGTGTCGTTTCTCCAAAAAGTTATTTTTTTTATTTTTATTGTTTTTTGCGAATAAAGCAAAAACTACGCTTCCTGCGTCAAAAAGTAATTAATAACAAACTTGTTCGACTTCTTGAGTACTACGGATAGCCATACATAGAATTTTTAAATCTTGAAAAGGAATGATCTCGAAAATTTTGAAAATGACATATGTTTATGAATTTTTATCCAAAATAGCTGGCTAACGAGCTTGACCTTCAGTTTCTGACACTAAAAGAGTGTACCAAAAGCCAATCTAATAGATTAATTCTTTCAAAAGTTGTGTCGTGCTCACAGACAGACATACACTATCGTCGGAAATTGTCGGTACGATCAGCGAAACTATTAAAAACCACTGCTGACTTTGAAACGTAACTACTCGTTCTAGAATGAAGCAAGGAACTTTTTTAAAAAACCGTTGGAAAGATTATTAGATTACGCGTCAATTGAGCCCTAATACAGATATTTTTCATCTTTTGGAGAGAATATACTGCGTGAGAAGTTTGAAACAAAAACTCGAGAATTTCTCGAATTTTGTACCTCGAATTCAACTTGTGGCATGACCTAGGAAAGTTTTGTAACAAAAATCTCAAATTCATACTAATTAGCCTTTGAAGTTTTATCTTTAATTTGAGCCTATAAAACTCAAAACATTTTCACGGGTTCTCGAGATACGACTAAAAATGTCCAAGCATGTCTGCGCCGAATTTCTGTCGTTTTAGTAACATGTCTGGCTATCTGCGGGGCTTGTCGACTGAGACTCGACACAAACAAGTTTGGACATTTATTGCCATATTTTGGGAAACCCTGAATATTTTTGAAATTTTATTGTCTTAAATTGAAGATGAGGTTTCACAGATTGCGCTCTGTCAATTTCAGTTTTTTCCTTTAAGTATCCTAAGTCACAGCACGAGTAGAAGTTAGGAAACAAAATCTGGGAAATTCTCGGCGACCACTGCTCTCGCGGTCGACAGCAGTAATAGCCGACTGAAACTTGACATTTGAGACTTGGACATTTTTATTCGTATCTCGAGAACCCATGTAGATTTTTAAAGTTTTATCGGCTCAAATTAAAGATAAGACTTTAGAGACAAGTTGGTATGAATTTGAGACTTTTACTGCAACTTTCCTAGGTCATGCCACAAGTTGAATTCGAGAAATTCTTGAAGTTTTTTTTTATCTTCTCACGCGGTATATTCTCTGCAAAAGGTCAAAAATATCTCTGTTAGAGCTTAATTTACGCGCAATTTAATAAACTTTTCAACCGTTTTTTAAAAAAGCTCCTCGGTCCATTTTTTACCGAGTGGTCATGTTTTAAAGTCAGCAGTGATTTTTAATAGTACTTTCGCTGATCGTACCGACAATTATTTTCGGCGGTAGTGTACATACATACAGGCATACAGACACATTCATAAAAACTTGTTTTTCGGGTTCAGAGGATCTCAAAACGTGGACATTTGACAAAAACGGGGGGGGGGGAGGGTTCAAATTAAAAAACAAAGACACACCTTTTAGAAATTACAAAAGATTACAAATAGTCTGTATAACTGCCTCAAAAAACCACTTTATTTTCTTAGTAACTATTTATGTTAAAAAGACAAATAATCTGTATAATATTTTGAAAACTTTTTCAATGGCAATTGATTGAGAAATGTTTAAGTACCTTCATGAATTTTTTCAGATTTTTCCTATTATTTTTTCAATGAAAAACTATCCTTCAAAGTTCGCTGTCATCAAAACCTGTTAAGTTTCCTTACTTTTGTGAGGTTTTTAGGTCTGTAAATCATAAAAAATTTCTAGCATATTGGTATCCGGATCATTAACGTACAGCAGTTTGACCTTTAAAATGATCATTCATTCATGGAGTTACCATTTTTTCTTCACTTATTTTGTTAACGTCAAAGCCAGAGGACTCGAATTTTCTTGCCGATAGAGATCCTCAAGGGAGAGTTGAGACAAGCCAAGGAAGTTGCGGTACATCGGCCAATCTCCAAACAGAATTTTTTGAATGGAGCTTCGTGATTGGTGCGAACTCTGTGGTTCTGATACAGCCACAAAACTTTGTCTCAACTTTCGTTGAGGCGTAGGTATTCACTTGTCTAAAATTCCATTGTTCCCAAATATCATTTCTTCCAAAAAATACTGGATTGGTAATAAAGCATGTAAAAATACCTAGATTCTATAGTTATTTAAATGTGCTTGATTACTAACCTAAAAACTTTCTGTTGCTTTCTAATGCCCTTTGAGACAAATGAATGATATTTGGAAGCAAAGAAGTTTAGCACAAATTAATACCTACCCCTTCAAGATCTCCAGAAACAACCAAATCGGATCAATTCGACTTTTAACTTCCTTAAATCGATCATGGCAACTTTTAAGAGCAGTCCAAACGACCCTCAATGTAAATATTAAAAATTATTGTCGCAACGTGGGTGAAAGCAAAAGAATTACCCTCTATGATAAAGTAAAGATTACCGCCGTAGGGTAATTTTTGTTGCCTGTAATCTAATTTACTTCGAAATCCGGGTAAAGATTTCTCTTTGTTTTTTCTGTGCAAACTGTCCGGGCATTGGTGACAAGGCACTGACTCTGGAGTATCATCTACCGGGATGAAAAAAATCTTAATTTTGAATTCCTATTCATGTGGCTGAGCATTTATCATCTGAACGTGAAGGTTCTTGAAATGAACAGTGTGAGAAGAATTTGGAGAGAAACAATCAAGTGAAGGATGGTAGATGGAAAGACAGAGAAGTAGTGAAGGAGATGGTAGTTTATTGCTACATAGCATTTCTCGAACACTTATTTTCCTAGGCACACGAGAATGGATAACGACAGCCACCGATCGGAGCCGGAACCCTTCGAGGTCTATATGCAGATGTCGAGAAACAGGTTCTTCGTGTTAATGTTTGAGGGATCATAGCTTTTTCTGCATTGCCTTGAGTTTCTTGGCCGGCAATCTTCTCCTGAAGACATTCTAGGCTCAGTTTCTCATGCGATTATCTCAACCGTCTGCCGATTACGAAATAGATATTAAACACTTCTTGCCATCGTCACCACCATCATCACCAACTCAAAAGTGTTCAACAATTGAAATGATTAGACAATCCAGATGAAATAAACTCATTGTATAAAGGGATTGAAATTACAAAACAGATGCTATTTGTATTTATCAAGGTTTTTCTCTGAACTATGAGTTAAGTTTTTTGTGCAGAGAATTTTTGTTAAATTAAATACAGTATATTGTAGACAAATTTTGCATCAAAATTACTGTCAGGAAATTTCTTGTTGAAATTATAACGTTATATTGTCTGTTTTCGTACGGTTTGGTTTCAAGAAAAATTCCAGCTTTCGAAAGCGTTCTTGCTTTTACCTAAAATAGAGAAACATTGGATGAGGTTCCATTGGATCTAATTTCTAAATCAAGTTTGCACAATGCTCGCAAGGACATAATTTGGACAAAGCTCTTCACTAACTAGAAATTCAGCAATTGTGGTTACTACTTAGTAACCACTGTGTCTGTAAATACAAAAACCACGATTATAGTTTCTATATTCAGAGGAAGACAGTGGTAAAATTTTCTTTCATTTTTCTTAAATTTGTCAGCATTGTTTTCGTCCGATTTTCACCTTGAGACTTGGGAAACTGACACTTCAAGGCATGATAATTAACATTCAGTGATCGTGCAGATGAGATTGGATGATGTATCGATGTCATTAATTACGTAAATGACAAAAGTTTGCATCGATGGAAAACTAATGTCTGAAAAATCGACTTGGAAAGCGGATTAGAGATTGGTTTAAAGTCCAGTGCACAATAAATCTTTTGAGTTGTCAGCGAACATTTCCGTAGTTCGTTAACAATTGTAATGAATTATAGTAATTAAACAATAAGAAAAAAAATAGTAAGAAAAGATAATAATCTTCTTCATTGTCTTGTTTTCAGATTACAGGAAATGTCAGACGGACGATTTCAGGTGTAGCGGAACGACGCCTGAACTTTGCATACCAAAAGAGAAGAGGTGCGATGGTTATTTGGACTGTCGAAACGGAAAGGACGAAGAAGGTTGCACGACTTCTAAAGCTCCTTGTAGACTAGACCAATTCAGATGTAACACGACACAACGTTGTGTTGAGCAAACTGCAAGATGTAATCACAGAGACGACTGCGGTGACAATAGTGACGAAGCACACTGCAGTAAGTTCATAAAAAAAATTATTTTGTAGCAATACTTGCTCTTATACTTAATATTCATAATTGGTACAGTTAATTACGAATCAAGCAAATCGATTGAACGTACAAATGATTGATGATGTAGTAAAGAAAGTCTAAAGAAAGTCTAATGAAAATATTGAAAAAGCCAGTTCAAAATTCTTCTACTAGCAACATATCAATCAAATCTCGTAAAATAACATGTGTCAAAGTGCACTTTGTATATTTTTATTTTTTTTTCTTGCTTTACATAACAAGTTAACGATGAATCTTTTTTTATTTTATTTAGGTATTGTATTGTGCTTTTTTTGTTATTCAACCTGGAAACCGAGGTTTATATCCAGGTAGGACGTAATGAGGACTTTAGTCGTTTATGAGCTTGTTAAGAAACATTTGCGGCTCTACAACGGGATCGTCATTTCCTTGGCAAATATGCAAACGACTCTAAATTCCATTCCGTCCTTTTCAAGCGAAAAGTAAACATTCCACAAGATTACAAAAATTGGAACATGTTTTGAACATGCACAATTGCACAATACTCTGATCAAGATTCTACTTAAAAAATAATTACCTTATAAAAATCTGTTTAATATTCGACTTAATTGCAAGTGCCAAAAAATGCATTAAAAAAGATAATATTTCATTCCAATGTACCCTGCTCTTTGCAATTTTCTTATTCTGGAATTGTACGCTCTCTATATCCACATCACTTTCTGAACTTGATCATCATATTTTAGAATAATTTTAAGATGGCATTTTATTAATTATGAGAAACATTCTTGCTCAACAGGTTTTCCTGAATGCACATCGGAGCAATTTCGATGCGCAAATGCACTTTGCATTCCCTTGGCATTTCAGTGCGATGGCTACAGAGACTGTGATGATGGGTCTGATGAAAAAACTTGCACGGCGATGGTTTGTCCAGGAACGAAATTTATGTGTCCAAAAGGCTCTCCAGGTGGAAAACCAAAGTGCATCAACAAATCGCAGCTGTGCGATGGCAAACAAGACTGTGAAGACGGAGCTGATGAATTGTCCGCTTGTTGTATGTATTTCCCTCTATATATAAATTTTAAAATCATTATTAATCCCTTATAAGAGCTATTTCATGATTCATAAATCAAATTAAAATGTATTACAGCGACGAATCTCTGCGGCGCTCTAGGATGTCAATATAAATGTCAAGCATCTCCTACCGGCGGGGCTTGTTCGTGTCAAGACGGAAGAGTTCTTGCGAATGACTCGAGAACTTGCATTGGTAAATTTCTAACAAATTATATTTAATTATTATTTGTAGAGAGAAAACAGTAGCATCAACAGCAAGAACAGAGTCTGAAATGTAACTGTGTGTTACGTACGGGGTCAGATAATAATAACTTTAGATATATCTACATTTATGGGGATCAGCGTTTAAAAAATCGCTTGTGTCATTACAGTCATTTGCTATTAGAAGAATACAACATCAGGATATAAACTTGCAATCTTTACTACTGAATGAGAATTTCGTAATGGAAAATCACGCAAGAGAAGACGCCGAGTTTTCTCTTCTTTTTCGTCTTTTGCCTTTTAATCTCACTGTGGGGGGAAATGTGGGAACTTAACATCTTTGGCGGTATCGACAATCCCTCAATTTGATTATCTAATTTGGTTTCCTTTTCTGGTAGATAGAGACGAGTGTTCGGAATGGGGCTTCTGTGAGCAGCTTTGTGAAAACACGGATGGTTCCTATATCTGCAGCTGCGTTCCAGGATTCGATCTCGAAGGAAGGAATGCTTGTCGGGCTTCGAAGGGAAGTTCACCAGTAGAATTGCTTTTGGCTCAGGACCGAGCAATTTGGAGAATGGATGAGACTGGTCTAGATCGAAAGTTAGTGGCCAATACAACCGGAGCAAGTGGAGTTGACTTTCTCTATAATCGGAACCTGGTTTACTGGAGTGACACCAAGACGAGAAAGATTCACTCTCAATCTTTGAGTGGAAATCAAGCCAACTCGGACGTGGACATCTCTTTGCCAGGATCTTGGGTGCCAGTTGCAATTGCTGTGGACTGGGTTGGAGACAAACTTTATGTAGTCGACTCGATAGTACAGAAAATAGACGTTTTCGAATTAGATGGTCATTTCCATGGCATTGCTCTTGGATCAAACTTAACTAGTCCCGCAGATATTGCTCTCGATCCTACCGTGGGTTTGATGTTCATAGCCGACAGCAAACAAGTATTAAGAGCAAACATGGACGGCACGAACACAATCGCCATCATCTCTGAAGCTGCGTACAAGGTTTCTGGAGTGACTGCTGATATCTACGCTAAAAGAATTTACTGGTGCGATTCTCTACTAGATTATATCGAGACTGCTGATTATATGGGACGAAATAGAGTGATGGTTCTTCGAGGAACACAGGTTCCGGCCCCGATGAGACTCACGCTCTTTGAGGACAGAATTTTTTGGACCGATAGTACAAAGCAAGCTGTGTTGAGCGTCAAGAAAACCTCCGGTGAATCTTCGATCCGCAATATATTCAAGGCGAAAGATGCAAAAGCGGTCAAAGTTCTTCATAGCCTGGTTCAACAGTCGGTGACCAATCCTTGTGGAATCAATAATGGAGGCTGTCAGCACATGTGCATTGTAACAGCAGCGGCTGACCGCGATTCTGGATTGGCCTATCGTTGTGCCTGTCACATCGGGTGGAGGCTTTCATTGGATTTGAGGAATTGTAACCTGGTGACAGAGTTTCTCATGTACTCGCAGCAGAGATTCATCAAAGGACGTGTTTTGGATCCTGTAATGGAAGGCTTCAGTGACGCTATACTGCCAGTTGTTTCCAGAAGAGCTAGGTTCGTCGGTTTGGACTTTGATGCTCGAGATCAGTATATTTATTACAGTGACGTATTGCAAGACGTGATCTATCGAGTCCGTCAAAATGGCACTGGACGTGAGATCGTTCTTGCGAGCCAAAACGAGGGAGTGGAAGGATTAGCGGTTGACTGGGCGTCAAAGAACTTGTACTATATTGATTCGCGGAAGGGAACCTTAAACGTACTCAGCACTAGGAATGTCACTTACCGAAGGACTCTTTTGAAGAACTTGAAGAGGCCGCGGGCAATCGTCATCCACCCGAATCAGGGATTTATTTTCTTCTCGGAATGGGACAGACCCGCAAACATCAGCAGAGCTCGAGCCGATGGATCGTACTTGATCGTCTTCAAGAATCTGACTCTCGGATGGCCAAATGGTCTCGCGATTGACTTCAGCAAAGACAGGCTCTACTGGTGCGATGCATTGCTTGATCATGTCCAACACTCGAATCTGGAAGGTACTGACGTCAGGACCGTCAACTCAAGACTCATAAGGCATCCTTTCTCAATAGCGATTTACGAACAGTGGATGTACATTACCGACTGGAGATTGGATGCCATCATACGTTTGCATAAAGAAACTGGAGAGCAGGAAGCCATTCTTGTTCGCGAGCCTGACATAAATCGGTTGTATGGAGTCAAGGTCTATAGTCCTCATATTCAGCAGCCGCACACTGACCATCCATGTACGATAAACAACGGCGAATGTGAGAAACTCTGCTTCGCTGTTCCACGCAACAGTACTACCAGATTCTCACCAACAAGGCTCACAAGAGTTTGTGGATGTCCCTATGGAGAGAAGCTTCGCGATGACGAGATTACTTGTATGGAAGACCAGGAAGCTGAACCGCCAGTGAAAGCTTGTCCAAATGCGTGGGACTTTACGTGCGCCAATCAACGATGTGTGCCCCAGTCCTGGGTTTGCGATGGAGATGACGATTGTCTTGACAACAGCGACGAGAATCAAAACTGCACAAAGCCGACTTGCGGCGCCAATGAATTCCAGTGTAAATCAGGCAGATGTGTTCCCTCGAGTTTCAGGTGTGATTCCGAGAACGATTGCGGAGATTACAGTGACGAAGCAGGTTGCCCCAACGTCACTTGCAGTTCTAGTCAGTTTGCATGTAGCAACAATCGCTGCATACCCGCTACCTGGAAATGCGACTCTGAGAACGACTGCGGAGATAGCTCTGATGAGGGTGATTTCTGCGCAGCCAAAACCTGTTCTTACTTCCAATTCACATGCCCACGTTCAGGACACTGTATACCTCAATCCTGGGTTTGCGACGGTGACAACGATTGCTTTGATCAGCAGGACGAAATGGACTGTCCACCAGTTAATTGTCTCAGCACGCAATTTACTTGTGCAGATCAAAAGATGTGTGTTCTCGAATCTTACAAATGTGACGGAATCTCTGATTGCAATGATGGAAGTGATGAAGTGGGCTGTCCATCTCTAGCACCGGATCAGTGCAATACCGAGAAGCAATTCCAGTGCGCGAGTTCTGGAATTTGCATACCCAAGAGTTGGTACTGCGATGGAACAGCGGACTGTCACGACAAATCGGATGAGCCTGAGAGTTGTGGCCAGGTGCACTGCCAACCTGGATTCTTCAAGTGTAACAACAACAAGTGTGTTTTCAAAGCCTACGTCTGCGATGGAAAGGATGACTGTGGTGATGGATCTGATGAAGACACAAAATTACACGCTTGCAAAGCGCCGGAATTCAAGTGCGAATCGGCGGAATGGAAGTGTCCCAACGTTTCGAACCGATGCATCAATGTTACAAATGTCTGTGATGGTAA
>JAWWEA010000062.1:1668313-1680273 GCA_035222095.1 Andricus quercuspetiolicola | reverse complement strand
GTTGCTCGTACCTATGAACTTCCGGCCATGATGGCTACCAACCGACTATCTAGAGAGACAACTCTCTACTCACGCTCACTCGCTCCGCCATGAACGTTCTGAATACGAGAACGGAACTCGCTAGTCTTTCTAAGCATGAAGTTCGGTCAAGGGTACCAAGACCCTACACGATACCATGCTGCCGTCTAGAGGTATCTGACAGAGAAGCTTTTGTTCGGCAGGGCGAGTTTACCCCTCCATCGAAAGTTGATAATATAAGCCACTTTACAATTAATTAGTAAAACAGGAATTAAATTTGAAACTTTAGAATCTCGAAAGTGAAATCCCCTCTTCAACTATCAATCATCTTACCTTGAATGCCATTGTTGAAGAGATAGAGATGGTTTGCTTAACCGATGGATGGGAGACGATCGAATGATGCTGACACGGTGACGCCTGGGTCTTTTTATATGAGTGGTCCCCAACATTCGGTGATCCCTCAGGCGCAAAATAATAATCAGTACCCCTCAGAATCGAACCCAAAGTCTGATGCAATGACCCAGTGAGGAGATCCACGCCCCAGATTTTCGCCTTGGTCGGTTGAGCGAAAAACGAGACAACTGGTTCACTTTTACACAACCACGTAACACACGTGGTAACTCGTTTTTGTCTTATGTAACTTTCACCCATTCTCATCCCATTAGCAGCGAATTTTTACTTGTTCTCCTCTTTGCAATTATTATTACTTGTCCTCGAACCTTTCCTCTCGGTACCCTTGATACTCGGCCCCCTCTCTTCCTTATTCGACCTTTTTTAACTTTTTTTTTATTCCTCGTCTGGGATGCTCAACCCTTTCCACAACTTGGCTGGATTCCTCCTACTGAGAGAGGAATCACATGCTTCTCTTGTAATGAGAAGATAAAAGGACGCGAGACCGCTTGGTAGGTTTCAGGAATTGAATACTTGCGGTTTATAAAAAGCAAAGCCAAGCACCCTGGGAGTTGGATTGAATATATTAATGGGGTTTTTTATACACTGACCTTTTTATCCTGTGTTTGATTTAACAACACTGTAATTCGTAACAATTTTTAATAATAATGGGAAGATTTATAAATTGATACAAAATACTCTGATGAGTTGATTTTAATAAAAAAAGGCGCAGAACTGTAACACAGAAAAATATTGACATATGTTTATAAATTAGTAATGAATAAAGAAAGTTTTCAGAAGAAACAAGTAGATGACAGATTGAATTTTGGAGAGAGAATTTTGTGCAGACTTCGCACTTCAACATTTTCTCAAAACAGGAGAAATAACAAAATCAAATTTTCATAAAGAAATCAACAAAATCATTGATTTTTTAACAAAATAATAGAATTTCCAACTGAAAAACATAAATTTTCAAATAAACATGGATTAGTTGAATTGTCATTCAAAAAAATTATTGGCCATACAGAAGAGAAGACTTTTGAAAAAATGTTTATATTTTTGGCCAAAGATATTAATTTTCAACTAAAATCATGAATCTTCAACTACAAAAATTAATTGTTTTGAGGTAATTGAATTTTCAACCAAAAAGAAATACTTTTTATTCAAAAAGACGAATTTTCGACAAAATCATAAGATTCTCAACAAAATAAATTAATTTTCAGATAAAAAACATAAATTTTTAAATAAACATGGATTAGTTAAATTTTCAGTGCAAAAATTATTTTGTACCTAAAATAGCGCATTTTTAAACAAATTTTTAACCAAAGAGATTAATTTTCAACTAAAAAGATGAATCTTCAACAAAAAAATGCTTTAAATGATAGTTGAATTTTTACCCAAAAAAGATGAATTTTCTATCCAAGAAGACGAAATTTTAGCAAAATTGTTAAATTTCAACTAATAAAAATTTTTAATTAAAATTATGAATCTTCAATAAAAAAATGCTTTGAAAGATTCAACCAAAAAAGAGGAACTTTCTATCCAAGAGAACGAATTTTTAACAAAACAGTTAAATTATCAACCAAAAAGATTCATCTTGTAATAAAAATGACGAATTTTCAACAAAAGCATAAAATTTTCAACAAAATAAATCTATTTTCAACTAAAAAACATAAATTTTTATATAAACCAGGATTAGTTAAATTTCAAGTGGAAAAAATTATTTTCTACAAAAAAAGCGCATTTTTAAACAAATATTCAAATTTTTAACCAAAGGGATTAATTTTCAACTAAAATGATGAATCTTCAACAAAAAAATTAATTGTTTAGAAGATAGTTGAATTTTCAACCAAAAAAGATGAATTTTAAATCCAAGAAGACGAATTTTTAACAAAACAGTTAAATTTTCAACCAAAAAGATTCATATTCTAATAAGAATGACGAATTTTCAACAAAATCATAACATTTTCAACAAAAAAATTTTCAATTTTCAACTGAAAAACATAAATTTTCAAATCAACGTGGTGTAGTTAAATTTTTAGTTTAAAAAAATGATTTCCTACCAAAAAGCGAATTTTTCGACAATTATTTGATTTTATAGCCAAAAAGATTAATTTTCCACTAGAATAACGAATCTTCAACAACAAAAATTTATCGTTTAGAAAATAGTTGAATTTTCAACCAGAAAGATTCATTTTCTAATGAAAATGACGAATTTTCAACAAAAGGATAAAACTTTCAACAAAATAAATCCATTTTCAAATGAGAAACATAAATTCTTATATAAACAAGGATTAATTGAATTTTCAGGGGAAAAAATTATTTTCTACAAAAAATAGCGCATTTTTAAACAAATATTCAAATTTTCAACGAAAGGAATTAATTTTCAATTAAAATTATGAATCTTCAACAAAAAAATACTTTTAAATAGTTGAATTTTCAACCAAAAAAGATGAATTTTCTATCCAACAAAACGAATTTTTAACAAAACAGTTAAATTTTCAACCAAAAAGATTCATTTTGTAATAAAAATGACGAATTTTCAACATAACCATAAAATTGTCAACAAAATAAATCAATTTTCAACTGAAAAGCATCAATTTTTATATAAACAAGGATTAGTTCAATTTTCAGTGAAAAAAATTATTTTCTACAAAAAATAGCGCATTTTTAAACAAATATTCCAATTTTGAACCAAACGGATTAATTTTCAACTAAAATTATGAATCTTTAACAACAAAATTAATTGTTTAGAAGATAGTAGACTAGAATGACGAATCTTCAACAATAAAAATTAATTGTTTAGAAAATAGTTGAATTTACAACCAAAAATATTAATTTTCTAATAAAAAAGACGAATTTTCAACAAAATCAGAAAATTTTCAACAAAAGAAATCAATGTTCTAGTAAAAAAGACGAATTTTCAACAAAATAATAAAATCTTCAACAAAAGAAATCAATTTTCAACTAAGAAAGATGAATTTTCAAATCAGCGTGGACTAGTTAAATTTTTAATTAAAATAAAAATTGTTTTCTGACAAAAAGAGAATTTTTTAAATAATTATTTGAATTTTTAACCAAAGAGATTAATTTCAAACTAAATTGATGAATCTTCATCCAAAAACATTAATTATTTAGAAGATAGTTGAATTTTCAACCAAAAAGATTAATTTTCTAATAAAGAAGACGAATCTTCAACACAATCATTAAATTTTCAACAAAATAATGAAATTTTCAACTGAAAAACACACATTTTCAAATTAACGTGGAGCACTTAAATTTGAAGTTGGAAAAAATTATTTTTTACAAAAAAGAGCGAATTTTTTAACAAATATTCATATTTCTTACCAGAGAGATTAATTCTCCACTCAAATGTTAAATCTTCAGCAAAAAGAAACAGTTTATAAGATAGTTAAATTTTCAAGCAAGAAAGATGAACTCTCTATCCAAGAAGACGAATTTTTGCAAAACGGTTAAATTTTCAACCAAAAAGATTAATTTTCTAATAAAAAAGACGAATTTTCATTAAATTCATACAATTTTCAACAAAATAAATCAATTTTCAATTAAAAAACAGAAATTTTCAAATCAACGTGGACTTGTTCAATTCTTAGTTAAAAGAAAAATAATTTTCTACCAAAAACCGAATTTTTTTAAATTATTTGAATTTTTAACCAAAGAGAATAATTTTCAACTTAAATAATGAATCCTTAACAAAAAATTGAATTGTTTAGAAGACAGTTGAATTTTCAACGAAAAAAGATAAATTCTCCATCCAGAAAGACGAATTTTCAACAAAAAGGTTGAATTTTTAAACAACAAAAAATCACTGCTTAACAAAATAGATAAACTTTTCACAAAATCGATCAAATTTCACACAATAATTGAATTTTTAAATAAAAAACATCAAATTTCAGTCAAACGTGGAGCCGTTATATTTCCAGTTAAAAAAATTATTTTTTGCAAAGAAGAGCGAATTTTTAAACAAATACTTAAGTTTTTTACCAATAAGATTAATTTTCAGCTAAAATTATAAATCTGCAACGAAAAAAATACATTTTCAAGAAAACAGTTGAATCCATAACCAAAAAGATTCATTTTCAAACAAGAAATATAATTTCCGTCAAAAAATGGAATACCTAAACCTACTAAAAAAAAATTTCAACAAAATTGTTCAGTTTTTGAACAATGAGATAAATTTCCAACTTAAAACATGAATCTCCAATCGAAAAAATTAATCTCCAGCCCAGTTAAAAAAAAAAACTTTAACAAACTTTCAAACAAGTTGCTTATTTTTCCACAAAAAAATGAATTTTCACCAAAAAATGTAATTTTTGATATTTTAGCCAAAAAAAGAGTTTAATTTAAAATAAAAAATAGTTACATCGAAGCAAAAAAGACGAATTTTCAACAAAATAGTTGAATCCTTATCTAAAAAGATTCATTTTCAAACAAAAAAATTAATTTCCTACCAAAGAAGAACAAATTTTCAATAAAACCGTTCAATTATTAACTAATGAGATGAATTTTCAACTTAAATTATAAATCTTCAATAAAAAAAATAAATGAATAATAATGTTTAAAAAAAACGAGAAAAAAATCTTTAGCCAAAAAATATGAATTTTCAACGAAAAATGTAATTATTGATATTTTATCCAAAGAAAAAAGAAAAAGATTTTAATTTAAAATGAAAAATAGTTAAATTCAACTAAAAAAGACGAATTTTTAACAAAATAGCTGAATCCATCAACAAAAGGATTCATTTTGAATCAAGAAAATTAATTTCCTACCAAAATAGAAAAGTTTAATTTCCTACTAAAAACAAAAACAAATTTTCAATAAAATATTCTTTGATAGAAAAAAATTATTTGAGTTGAAAAAAAAATATTTATTGACCCTTAACCAAAGAAAAGTTTCTATTTCTATTTGAAGAAAATTCTTTCGATTCAAAGAAATTTTGGTCCAACTGCAGGGTTTTTTGTTGTAATAAAAAATTGTCTTTAATTTAAAATATTTTTCATTTCGAAGTTATTTTTGGTCAAATTTAAAAAAACTATGCTAAATAAACAGTTTCTTCAATTAAAAAAAAATTGTTTTTGGTACTATAATTTATTTTGTCAAATATTCATTTTTTGAAATTGTGGAAACATTGTGCTTGTTGGTTCACACCACATAACAAAGAATTGAAAAAAAATTAATTAAATTAAATATTGAATTGAAGAAAAAAATTATATTTCTTCATTACAGAAAATACTTTATACCTATTTTCAGTTGAAAATTCATCTTTTTGGTTCAAAATTCAATTATTTGGATAAAAATTAATTTTTTATTGTAAAGATTCATTTCAGTTTAAAATTCACTTCTTCAGTCAAAGTTCAACTCTTTGGTTGAAAATGAAACTACTTGGTTAAAAGTTGAACTCCGATAAAAATTCATTTTTTTTTAGTTTAATATTGATTTTTTTACCTAAAAATTTGACAATATCATTTTTTGTTAACAACTGATAATTTTTAATTGAATTTCTTTCAATTAAAATTCATGTATTTTATTGTTAATTCGTCCTTCTTGATGAAAAAATTAATTCTCTTGGTTTATAAAAAAAATTTTTTGTTAAAAATTCAACTATTTGGTTAAAATTTCATGTATTTTGTTGAAAAGTCTTTTTTTCTATTGAAAATAGTTTCTTTTTTAGTTGAAAATTAATTATTTTCACTAAAAATTTGACTGTTGCGTTATTGGTTCTACATTTTTAATTTTTCCGTTGATCGAAAATTTATGTAATTTTTTGCAAATTAATTTCTTTGGTTGAAAATAAACTTAACTAATTTTTTGAAAATTTTTTTTTATTGATCTTGAAAATGAATCTGTTTCGGTTGAAAAATTTAAGTGCTTTATTGAAAATTCGTTTTTTTCTCAAAATTAGTGTCTTTAATAGAAAATTTAACTGTTTGGCTAGTAATCTATATTTTTTAGCTTTATTTTCTAGTAATTGTTTAAAAAACTCATGATTTTTTTTTAATTTGTCTTTTTTGGTAGAAAATTAATCTTTTTGGATGTATGTTTTTTGTTGAAATTTCGTTTCTTTTTATTGAAAATTAATCTTCTTGGTTTGAATAAAATCTTTTTGGCAGAAAATTCAACTATTTAGTTAAAATTTCATGTATTTGGTTAAAAATCTTTTTTTTTCTTTAAATGAAAAATTAGTTGTTTTTTTATAGAAAATTAATCTTCGTTTTTGAAAGTTAATATTTTTGGTTAAAAATTTTACTATTTTGCTGAAAATTCGTTTTTTTGTAGAAAATAAAGCATCTGTCTAGAAAACCTAACTATTTAGTTAAAAATTAGTTTTTCAACTGAAAATTTAATTATTCGATTTTTGGTTAGAAATTTATCTTTTTTGCTTTAAAGTTTAACTATTTCGCTGAAAATTTGTCTTTTTTTATAAAAATTGAAGCATCTGCCTTAAAAATTCAACTATTTGGTTAACCCCCTGGTTTACACCATTTTTCGTCGCTCACGTTGAGGTACACCTCCGGGTCGCCTGTTACCAAGAATGTTTTATCCTATATAAAAATGATTCAAGTTCGTTAATTTCATATTATGTATAGTGAAATGAAATCGTTAGATTATCTACTAAAATAATATTCAAGTTAGAACATGATACGTTTATCGTGAAAAAAGTTATTATAAAAAGAAGACAAGAAAACGCGCAAACTGACTTTTTTCAATTTTTTAACGATATAATATAAAAAATTATATTTTTGGCTGATATTTTTAACATAACTGAGTTTTTAGCATATAATGGGTGTGATAGAAAGTTTGACGTATCAGGTATGAAACTACGATGCGTGAAAAAATTACAAGTTAAAAAATACTTCATAATTTCCCTGATCTACTTATAAGGATCGCTCGAAGCATCGCTTGGGTCACCGACGACCCAGGTGTAGACCAGATGATTGAAAATTAGTTTTTTTCATTAAAAATTTAAGTACATAGTTCAGAGTTAAGCTCTCTTGTTAAAAATAGATATTTTAACTGAGAATTAAATTATTCGACTCTTGGTTGAAAATTCTTTTTTTTTTAGTTGAAAATCTAACTATTTCGTTGAAGATTTGTTCTTTTTTATATAAAATGAAGCATTTGCCTGAAAAATTCAAATAATTAGTTAAAAATTGAATAATTTTGTTAAAAATATATGTATTTAGTTGATAATTCGTGCTAGAAAAAATTATTAGGTTGCTAATATTTCTTTATTACAGCAACCACTTTACGTAAGAAGGACAACTCGTATCATGTCAATCTTTGCAAGATGTTAAGTCATTGTAGTAAACATGCTTGGTAACCTAATTCAAAAATAAAATTCTTTTCTATTTAGTGAGAGGAAACTTACAAACTTCGTCCATATATAAACCGATAGAATTTTATTTTCAAGATCAGTCGCGATTATAAATCTAATAGAGTATGAACAAGGATCCAACCCAGAAAATTTTTAAACAAATTATTTTCCTTAAATAAATTTTATAAATTATAATACTGTTCATAAATAATTTGATAAACACTTTCTATGTCTGAATTAGTACAAATTTGACTGCTTGAATCAGTACCAAGGATATTGACTGATAACCCAATTAAGAAAAAGGAATTCAAAGAGATTCGAATCACTCAGTAAGAAAATAACTTTTAGAACATTTTATACAATGCGATTCTTTCTTTTCTATTACACATTTAATATGCAATTAAGTGCTTTTTTATGAAAAAAATAAATAAACATAGAATTGTTGAATTTGAAGTTAATGAATTTTTTACAAATTTTTTTAATTAAATATTCGTAGAACCATAATGAAATTAGTGTTTGAAAAGAACATGTGTTAATGACAAGTAAGTCTTTCAAACCTTGAATTTTACCATTTAAACCATTTTGTCAGAACATTAAACTATTTTGTCAAAAACTAACATTTTTGTAGAAATTCACATTTTCGGGTTTAAAATTTAACTTTTTTTGGTTGAAAGTTAATTCTTTTTAGTTAAAAGTCCACTATTATATTTTTCTTTAACAATTCATCTTTTTTTGTTGCTAGTTTTATTATTTGTTTGAAATTTTTATTATTTTGTTAAAAAGACATACATTTGTTTCAAAATTTTTTTTATTTTGACGGAGGGTTAGAATATTTTGTAGAAAACTCGTCTTTTTTTTAATTACATTTTTTCGATACAAATTAAAATTGTTTGAAATATCAATTCTTAGATTCTTTGTCTTTTTTTAGTGGAAAATTATTCTTCTTGGTTAAAAATTCATTTCTTTGGTTGAAAATTACACTATTTTGTTAAAAATTAATTTCTTTGTTGAAAATTCATATTTTCGGGTCAAAAGTTTAACTGTTTTCCATTAAAAGTTAATTCCCTCTTGTTTAAAAGTCCACTATTATATTTTTGGTTAATAATTTTAATATTTAGTTAAAAATTTATATAATTAGTTAATTTTTTTTTGTTTCAAAAATTACTTTCTTTTTCAGTAAAAAATAAATTCCTTTTTACTCAGAATTTTACTATTCGATTATTGGTTCAAATTTTTTTTCTTTTTTAGTTCAAAATTCATCTGTTCGGTCGAAAAAAATCTTCCTGATAGATAAATCATCATTTTACTCACAAATTCATTCCTTTGGACGCAAATTTTATTATTCTTTAACATTGTTTTGGGGGTTAAAAATTAATGTTTTTGACTGGAACTTTATTAACTCTATTTTTAGTTCAAATTGATCTTCTTTAGTTGAAAATTTAACTACATGGTTTAAAATGCGTTTTTTTGGGGTTTAAATAAAAATTTTAACATAAAATTCATCTTTTCAATTTTTGGCTAAAAATGTATATTTTATATTTTGAAATGTCAACTATTTTGTTAAAAAGTCATGTACGTATTTTGCTGAAAATTCTTTCTTTTTTTTTTGGTGAAAAATTAATTTCCTTTCTTGTTTAAATGTTCATTTATTTAACTAAAAATTTAACTATTGTATTATAGGTTCTAAGTTGTTTTTTTTTTTCATTAAAAATTCGTCTTTTGAGTAGGAAATTATTTCCAACCATATGGTTAAAATTAATTTTGCAAGGTAAAAATTTATAATTTTAAACAAAATTTCTTTCTTTGATTGAAAACGTAGCTATTCTATTAAAAATTCTATTTTTAAATGTTGAAAATTAATTTTTATTCAATGTTGCGGTTTGCTTATCAAAAAAAAGAAATTAAATTTTCTCATTCTTTGACTACTGATTTAATTCTGTTTTAGTGTTAACTGTTTTTCTCGTTTATGTGGATAGCAGTCGTCTTTCTTTAATTTCACTGAATGAAGCAGCGAAATATATTGTAGCGTCCATAAAGAATAAAAATAAATAAATGGTTGTGTCGTATAGGTTTGGACACTGTATAAATTGGGACAGCGCATTTTCTCAATTTCTTTGCACTGGTGCCACCTATTATCAATGACTCATATTAGTATTACTATTGATACTAAAATGCGAGAGTAATAACAGGTGGCATAAGTGCAAAGAAATGGAGAAAAATGCGCTGTTCCAACCTATATAGTGTCCCAACCTGTACAGTGGCTCAACCTATGCAGTGTCCCAACCTACACAGTGGCCCAACGTATGCAATATTCCATACTATGCCGTAGCTGAACCTGTGCGATGTCCCAACCTATGCAGCGTCCCAACCTATCCAAAGTACAAAATCATACAGTATCCTAACCTACGCAGTGTCTCAACTGATGCAATGTCCCAACCTATGCAGTGGCTTAACCTATGCACTGTCCCAACCTATACTGTGTTCTAACCTACGCAATGTCTCAAACTATGCAGTGTCCCAACCTATGCATAACCCCAACCCACGGAGTGTCACAACCTATGCAGTGTCCCGACCTATGCGGTGGCTCGACCTATGCAGTGTCTCATCCCTTACAGTGTCTCAACCTATGCAGTGTCTCAACCTATGCAGTGTCTCATCCTATGCAGTTTCTCAACCTATACAGTGCCCCGACCTATGCAGTGTCTCAACCTATGCAGTACCCCATCATACGCAATATCTCAACCTATGCAGTGTCTCAACCTATGCAGTAATCGAATCTACGCAGTGTCACAACCTATGCAGTGTCTCAACCTATGCAGCGTTTTAACCTATACAGTGTCCCAACCTATGTAGTAGCTCAACCTATGCAGTCTCCAAACCTATACGGTGTGCTTACCTACGCAATGTCTCACCATATGCAGTGTCTCAACCTATGCAGTAATCGAATCTACGCAGTGTCACAACCTATGCAGTGTCTCAACCTATCAGTGTTTTAACCTATGCAGTGTCCCAACCTATGCAGTGGCTCAACCTATGCACTGTCCCAACCTATACGGTGTCCTTACCTACGCAATGTCTCAAACTATGCAGTGTCCCGACCTATGCGGTGTCTCAACGTATGCAGTGGCTCAAATTTTGCAGTGTCCCGGCCTATGCGGTACCCTAACCTACGCAATGTCTCAACCTATACAGTGTCCCGACTTATGCAGTGTCTCAACCTACACAGTATCCAAACCAACGCAGTGTCTCAGCCTTTGCAGTGTCTCAACCTATTCAGTGTCCCAACCTAAGCAGTGGTTCAACCAATCCACTGTCCCAACCTATGCAGTGTCCTAACCTACGCAGTTGCTCAACCTATACAGTGTCACAACCTATGCAGTGGCATAGGTTAAAAAAAAGTTAAATTTTTAAACAAATAGATGAATTTTCAATTGAAATGAAGAATCTTCATCCAGAAAATTAGTTTTTAGTCAAATTTTTTAATTCTAAACTAAAAAGTATCAATTTTCCACCATATTTTTTCTTCTTTAATTAAAAAAAAAAAATAAATTGAATCTTCAACAAAAGAGTTAAATTTTCCAACAAAGAGATTAATTTTTAATTGAAATCAAGAATCTTCATCGACAAAATTAGTTTTCAGTCAAATTTTTGAATTTTAAATTAAAAGATATCAGTTTCCCACCATTTTTTTACATGTTTAATTAAGAAAAAAAATTAATTGAATCTTCAACAAAAGAGTTAAATTTTCAAACAAAGAGAAGAATTTTCAATTTAAATGAAGAATCTTCATCCAAAAAATTAGTTTTTAGTCAAATCTTTTAATTCTAAACTAAAGAATATCAATTTTCCACCATATTTTTTCTTTTTTAATTAAAAAAAAAAGAAATTGAATCTTCAACAAAAGAGTTAAATTTTTCAACAAAGAGATTAATTTTTTATTGAAATGAAGAATCTTCAGCCAAAAAATTAGTTTTTAGTCAAATTTTTTCATTTTAAACTAAAAAATAACAATTTCCCACCATTTTGTTTCATTTTTAATTCAGAAAAAAAGATAAATTGAATCTTTAACAAAAGAGCTAAATCTTCAAAAAAAGTGATAAATTTTGAATTCAAATGAAGAATCTTCACTAAAGAAATGAGTTTTAATGAACATTTTTTAATTTTAAACTAAAAAATATCAATTTTGCACCCTATTGCTTCATTTTTAATTCAGAAA
>JAWWEA010000062.1:1479607-1490969 GCA_035222095.1 Andricus quercuspetiolicola | reverse complement strand
CTTTTGCCTAAAGTTACGTCGTGTCCTAAAGGCACGTGTATGTCAATCTAGTCGCTTTGAGTCCGGCAATTAGTATACATTGTGAACAATAAATCAAGATCAACGGTACTTTTCACTCCGAAAAAGGGTCATCTTTAGTAGTGTTGATCAGACCGGAAATGTATAAAACTTTAAGAAACTTTTGGGTTTCGAAATTACCTAAAACAAAGAGTTTTGATGAGCTTGTGGGAAAGTTAAGAAAAAATTATTCGGCCACGTGTCTTGAAGTTGCGAAGCGTGATAAGTTTCATTTGCATTCTCAGAAGGCCGATAAATCATTGAAGGACTACATTATCATACAATTATCAACTAATTGCAAGTTCTGAAATTTTGTACAAGAGACGCTTCGATATCGGCTTGTGGCTAGTTTAATGGATGAAGTCAGGTTTAGTGAACTTCTATTAGAAGCTCACCTGATCTTCCAAAGAACTTGCGAGCTGTTGCTCGACATGAAAGTCGTTAAGCAGCAGAGCGAAATGATGAAGAGAGAAGGCAGCGATGTGTGCCAAATTTTAGCAGGTAACAATATCAAGAAAAAGAAAGAGGGAAAGGGTTTTTCTAAGGAGAAGAATTGTCCTGCCCTCAAGTGGTCATGCTTCATTTGTGGAAAGTGTGGGCATGTTTCCAAGTGCTGCAAGTCCTCTGCATTTTTGTCCATAATCAACGTCATCAGTACGATTGCTAGCCACAACGAATGTATTGTTCAGTCGGTTGGTGGCGGCGAAGCTCTGTACGTAAGTCTTTTGTCAGGTGATTCATTCAAAGTCATATTTGAGGCTGATTTGGAGCGTACACGTTGGTACCTTGAGAAACCCTCGTCGAATTTTGTAAAAAAAAGAGCGTTTCTGGGGTAAATTATCCTTGACTACAATAAAATTTGAGATGGCTAACGGTGTCCCTTTATCAATTCGAGGTAAGATTGTGGTCAATGTTGTGTTGAGTACGAGAATGTTAAAAACTTGTAGTTGTTTGTCACTAACGATACCCTAAAAAGATCTCTTTTGGGCGGCGATTAGCTTGATCTCTTCAATCCTGAATGAAGAGAGTGTTTGACTCGGAAAGGTAATGGTAATGCTAATGTCACATAAAGCGTTGAATCTTCAGGTCTAGTGTCAAAAATTTAGACTTACTTTTCTAACTTTCTTCCGAAATCTAATACTGAGTCGATTAAACATTTTCAAGCGTCGATTGTCTTGAAAAAGGAAACCAAGACTAAATTTTATCGAGCGGATGGTGTTACGTATGGCTTTCGCGACCCCACCGAAATAGAATTTGAGAAATCTGTGAAGCAAGGCAGATGGTTTTCCAGAGTGCATGACGACTCCAGTCATGGTTGTTCATCGTTAAAACGGCCAGGTGAGGCTACACGGAAATTGTAAGGTTGCAATTGATCAATGCTGTGACGCCAATTGTTATAATTTGCTGGTAATTGAAGATATTTTTAATGGATTTACGGAACATAGTTCTTTTTTTTTTGCAAGATTGATCTGACTAATGCATATTTGCAGCTTAGCGTAGCGGAGACGTTAAAGACTTCATTCACACTGGATACACATTTTTATCTTTTTCGGATAAACCGTGTGTCGTTTGGGATTAGTTCTTCATCTTTGATTTTCCAAAATGTGGTGAAGGAAATGCTGAAGGGTTTGAACAAGAGGGCTGCGTATCTGGATGACATTTTGGTGGGTGGGATTAACAAAGATGAGTGTACTGAAAATTTTTTGAAAGTTTTATGGCGTCTTGTATTCTATAATGTGAAGATGAGTCTGTTGAGGTGTCAACTTTTGCTTCAAGCCATCGAATTTCTGGGACATCGACTCGATGGAAAGGGGAAATCCCTGCACCGATCAGATCGAAGCAATTAAGTCTGCGCCGCCGCCTAAAAACTTTTCATAACTGCGGTGGTTTCTGGGCTTCCTTAATTACTAGAATGAATTCATCCATACGTTTCCATGTATGCTGGAACCTTTACTCCGTTTAACACGTAAGGAGGCGGCCTGGGAATCGTCTAATAAATGTCAAATGACTTTTCGAAGGGTGAAGAACTGATTGTCAGAAAAGCCGATTTTAGAGAGAGAAGCGTTGGCTATAATTTTCGCAGCGAGAAAGTTCCTTATTTTATTTACGGTCCAAAATTCATGGATATTACGAACCACGAAGTAAAGTGATGAAGCGTCCGAGTGGCTTAATGTATTTATTCAAGTGGAAAGATAGTAAGTTCCGCCGAGTGTATGTAAATCAGCTTCAAATCAGCTTCTTGGGAGATAGTTCATATCCTTCAGAGAGAGTTTGCGATTTTTCGATGTATCCCCTTGTTTTTTATGATAATGCTCCTTCAATGTAAATTACGCGCCTTAAGTTACACCGCCATCTAATTTGTCGGTTGGCATGATACCAAATATTAGTATATTATATAGCTACGGGAAGGTCTTCTTTTCTCTGCGGTGAGGGAAATGTTTTCTCTCGGCGTAGTAAGAAAAAATCCTCTCCCAGTCACAGTCCTAAAAGTTGTACATATTTTATATTATTAGATTTATTATCAGAATTAAGGATAAGCGCCAAAGATAGAACGAGAGTAAAAATCATCCTCATATTTTCTAATTAGACTGAAAAGTACTTAATGTATTAATGAAGAATTGGATTGACAACGTAACTAAGGAATATTCTAGTTCTTCATCAGATTATATAGTATATCCTATAGCCGTTATCTTATAGATTACAGGCATGAGGCTTATTCTTCTGAAATATTTACATTTTATGTGAATTACTTTCAGAGAAAATAACTTTTATTATTTGAAAAAGTTGAAAATTTAATTTCTAACGAAAATGGGCTGCCAAATGCGATAATGTGTGCGGTCAACATTTACAATTCGGTGAGTCAATCTTAACACGTGAAGGTAATTTTTGTTGCAGATAAAGATTACTCTGAAATCGCTGCAAAGATGACATTTTCTTTTTTCTATGAGTGATTCCGAATTTTCTCGTTAAATTACGTTTCTGGTTTGAAGTTAGTTTGAACGGACAAGCATCGCGCAGAACAGTGCGCGTAATTTGATTTGTAAGGTTTCAAAAAAAGAAAAAGTATTTTTTTATTAGGAAATTAATTTATATTTGGGGGTTGCTCACAGACTATGAAGTTTCACACGTATTTCTCATTGGGAAAAATAGTTTTTTGTAAATTTGCGATATAATCGTTAATACTAGGTGTATCGGATTGTACGTGCAAAACTTTTCTTAAGAATTAGCCAAAGAATAGTAATTACTATTCGAAATCAACTCCCATACATAATTATCAGTAACTTGTAACATTTTGATACTACTTCGGATCACAAACAATATCATGTTTTAGTCTTACATTTTTTTACAAATTCAAAGTATATGCTGGACGAAAGCCGTCTACAACAACTATTCTGAAATTCTTTATGATTGGTCGATCTTTGCCGCAAGGAGCTTCTTGGATTTCTTCTAGCGTCAGGTCTTCAAAATCGCCATTGTGCATGTTAACTTTCACCCGTTTTTCATATCGTATTTGAGCTTCATATCTTATTGTAAATATTCCACGAAGTTTTTTCTCATCCTCCACTATTGCAAAAATATCCCCGTTCGACGTTGATAATACACATTGTTCTTCGATTGGTATGGGCCCAAGGACATTACCGGCTTCTCTCAATCGAATTGGTATATCGCGAGGAAAAGTATACCTTCGAATTTCGAATCGCCGATACGGATTCGTGTCGGGAATGAGCCGAACAAATTCAAGTTCTTCAAGTGTACGTCCAAGTACGCGTGAAGGATCACGCCTGGGACGTAGAGGCCTGGACTTAGCACGAACAGAAGAATCGTTAGGAAGATGAGGACTAACCGAAGAACGTGGAGTACGAGGTCTAGCAATAGGAGATCTGGACCTGGCACGAACAAAATACTCGGCGGGATGAGCAGCAAGATGAAGAGACCTTACAGAAGAACGATGTCTCTCAGGAGAATGAGATGTTCCGGATCGAGGGACATCAGAAATAGGGTCTCTATTGGGTATACTTTCGGACTGTGAACTCAATTCTGCAACAAGAAACATAAAGATTTCCTTAAAGTGGACAATCATATTCTGCCATATATAATATTTTATTCAGAGGGGGTGTGCGAGTTTTCGTGCGTTTCATTAAATAAAACTCAAGATGTGAAAGGAAAAATCAGACTATCGCATACTGTAAACCGCAAAACAGTTTCACTAAAATTCAAACTATTACATTTATGAAGTGTACAATAATTTCTATTAAGATTTCGCTAATATTCCGATCGCCCCTTTTAACATACATTACAAACCCATACCGTGACATTGAAATCTGAGTCCTTCATAATTATATTTCTGAATCCTTAGATGTAGAAAACGTAAATCGTTCGCTCAAGATTTAGTAAAGATTTTATATCGTATTCTCTCCTTTCGAAATTACTTATACTAATGAATCGTTACACATTCAAACAATACAATAAATACATCCTCAAAGTCCAATTTTAATACAATATCTCTGATTTACTAATCACTCAATGTTGGTTTCAATGTGGCTTTCAACCTTCCTTGTCCTTAGCTTATTTTGAGGCTTGAAATAATCCCTTCGGTTCAAATTAGGTAGGCGTCCCCACATAAATGAAATATGAAGTCGTTAATATCCAGAGATGTTCACCAAACGCAAAAACCACTCTCGAAATTCAAAGACGGTTTTCCTCTTTCACGATTCGCTGCGTCAAGTGTAATTAGCGAACGTGAGTGCTCCCCTCGAGCTTCTCTACCATGGATTTTGGTGATTACCAAATTTGCCGCTTCTTCTCCTTCCTTCTATCCATCTTGATACGTCATACAGTCTCAACACTTTGTATTACGGGTCCCAGGGTACAAATATGGTTATTACAATATCCCTTTTTGGATAACTGTAATTCAGGCAGTAATTCTAAACGCACTCGATGGCTCGTACCTCTCTGTTCTTTTCATAAATGTTGGTGGAAGTCATTCTTCCTTGGATTAGTCCATTGAATCCATTGGTTAAAAAGTCTTATGTCTTTATATATTAATTTCTGATGATGGTAGGAGTCATCAGCTTAGTATCAAGCGTAGTGCCAAGATTTATTTATCTTTTGGCGAAACCTAATGAGCATCCTCACTCGTTGTTCCATGGAAATTTTATTTTTTATTCTTCTGTTTGGGTTAAAAGTTTAGTCTTATGTTGGTTGCTGTTGAAAAGCCACATTTGACCTTTCCCTATTCCTAAAATTTTCTCCTAAATGGACTTGTCCTATCTACATTTTCTTATCACAGTCTAAATGTTTCTAAACTGGAAGTATAGCTATTTTAGTTTGATCTTATTTGTCTAGTTTTTTTTCTGCTATACATTCCACCTGGACACCTGTATTTATATTTATTATATCAATATCTTCGTTTCCTATTTTCTCTTTTAATAATGGACATTTGTATTTTGACCATTCCTGTTTTTTAAGAGTTTCTCATTTACTTTCCCATTTATTTCCTCGCTTAGGTTCTCGACTATGTTGCCTACCCAACGGCAAGTAACAAGACCCAAATTACTGCCATTTAGCGATTTAAATCGCTTTTATCCAATAATCTAGCATTTTCATCATCATATTTATTATTTTCCTCGTCACTCTCATCGATTCTGTTTTCATTTATAATTGTAACTCTTTTTTTATGATCATGAAATTTCGATTGCCTATCTGTTCTATTACTACTCTTTGAATTCTTCAATTCCCTACTTTCTCTCCTCCAACCTTCTTTTTCACCTTCATTCCTATCATACTTATCGTTGAACCTATCATTGTACCCATCCTTGTACCTATCCTTGTACCTACCCTTGTACCTATCTTTTTGATCGTTACTTTTCATATCACTATATCTTGCCCTATCCTTTTTCCTATCATCTCTTTCTATATTATATCTATCCTCAGAATCTCTATCATTTTTCCATGATTCACCGGATCCTGCCTGATTTTTCTCGCGACTATACCAACTACTCTTTTTTTTCTCCTTTCTGACCCATCTACTTTTATCCCTATCTTCGTCTTGATGATAATCTCTTTTTAGCATGCTACTATTTTGATTCCAACTGTTATTTCTATTACGTGTTTTTTGTTTTTCTACAATTCTTTCCGTTCCATCTAACCATGACAAGGGTCTTACGATATGTGAAGTCTGTTCAAAATTAGAGGCTGCTAAAATATCCTGGACACGCAGTGGTACTTGTCTTATTATCAGATAATTACGTGTATATTCGGGTGATGGTGGGTCTAAATAATTCGCTTCCCTAAATTATGGATGAAAGTAGCTAACCAAATTTCCCTCCCGCCCGAGTTTGCAAAAAACCAGGATCTTGCTCTTCCTTTTAGAGCACATTTTATAATCAATTTTTCTTGATCATTTGGAACGCTTTTTATCGGTAAATACTGCTCTAGGTCCTCAATGAATTTAACCGTATTATTTTCATATTAATCATAAAATTTTGGCAATTCGATATCAACTTTAACTTTTGAATTACCCGTGGTCTTCGTTCTATTTACATTTCCACTTATACCTTTGAAAGTTTATATAATTACTTGTAGCATCTGCTTGACATCATCAACATGCTCACTGCACTTAGATTTGTCATTATTTTCGTTTATACTATTCCAATTACTCTGTTTATCTCTGCCTCGAAACTTGTTATTGTCGTTATTGATCGACCTTTCCTGTTTACGAAAAATCTCCTTACGCGGTTAACCACAATTTTCCATACTCTTATCGTCAAAATTTATGTCTACTAAATTATTATCTTGATCTTTCCTTTCTGGATCTATATTTTTTCGTTGGGTGCCATTTGTAGATTTCTGTCAGAGAAAGAGGAATTTTCAACCAAATAGTTGAATTTTCAACAAAAAAGGTACATTTTCAACCCAGAATGGAATAGGCTACTTTTTAGTGAAAAAATTAGTATAATTTTCATAGTGGAGGAAGAGAGAAATCCGAACTTTATTAAAAGAAAATTGTTTAAACCATTTTCTTTTGTTTGAAGTGGAAAGTGTATACAAATTATTAGAAGGGAAACCTGCATTATGGTTTTGTCATCAATTAGAATAAATAAACTTTTTGAAATTATTAAAAAACTTTAAGGCCATGTGACGACTAGGTCACGTGACCAGATTCCTACCTTACCAACATTTTTATTATTTCATAACTTATTTTCACATGGAGCGTCACATCGAGTTGAAGCTTTGGGATACAATACAAGGAGCACTAAGAAAGGTGGGTCTGGCCCTAAATTTTAATAATTGTTGAAAAAGCAAAAAAAATTATTTACAAAAAAAAATTTTGTAATAATAAAAATTTAGAACCAGACCCACCTTTCTTAATGCTTTCTGGTTAGTATCCCAAATTTTCAACTTGATACGGCGCTTCGCGTGAAAATAAGTTATGAAATAAAAAAAAGTGGTGGTAAGCTAGGAACTTGGTCACGTGACTCACTCGTCACATGGCCTTAAATGCAATAAATAACGGATTTTCTTCAAGAGAAAATTCCCTTTTAGTCTAACAGATGGCGTTTCTGCTGAACTTTTGTAGCGACTAACACCGTATACTCGCGCCAGGCGAGTTTCCTATCTACCGTAATAGTCTACGTCTTACTTTCATAGTGTGAGTTTCCTCTCTATTGGAATACTCCCATTCCTGTAGGAGCATCATTAAGTATGCATTCAGATATATGCATATTGTTCAACAAGTTACCACACCATCGTACCACATACTGCACTTTCCTCTGCGTTTTAGTATCTCTAGATTTTTTTCTTACATTCTCATCAGAAAAGGTATTAGATTTGTGTAAAATTTGCCCCCCCCCCTCCTCAGTTTTTGACAAATCTCCACGTTTTGAAACCCTCTAAGCCCGAAACACTAGTTTTTATGAATGAGCCTGTTTGTATGTCTGTCTGTATTCCTGTCTGTCTATGAGCACGATAAATTTTGAAAGAATTGTGAAAAATTACACAGAAAATTAAAATTTTTTGGAAAAACGGCGCAAGGTAAGAAAAAAAATTAATGGACCAAAGTTGTTCACCCAAAAAAGATCTACAAATTTGATATGAATTATATTTTGGTAGGATGCGTATTTTTTGTTAAAATCGTAAAAAATAACACTGAACATAATTAAATTAATTTTTTGGAAAAACGGCACAAGGTGCAATGAAATGTTGATTAACAAAAATATTTTTTTGAAATGCGTACTTTTTTTAATTATAAAAAAAGACAATAAAAATACATTTGTTTTAATATCAATGCGCATTATGAATTGTAATAATATAAATTAGTTGAAGTGAGACACTTTTTAGGGTAGCTGAAAATACAAATTAATAAAAAATAAAATACAAATATTAAAGTAATCATGAAAAATAAAACTTGTATATTCACCAACAGAATTGAAGATAACCGCCAAGAAAAAGGCGAGAGTAAAAACCATCTTCATATTTTATAATGAGAGGGAAAATTCAATAATTTGGTAATGAACAATTCGAGTAACAATGTATCAGCTGAATATTCTATTGCCTTATCGTATATTCGTTATCTCTTCGATTATAGGCGTCAAGTTTGTCCTTCTCGGTTATTTACATTTTATCAAAGTCAGTGTCGAGCATAATCAATGCAATCAGTAAATTTGTTAAAAACTGATATCGCTATTTATAGAATCTTTAACGTTTGATCGAAATCCGTCGTTTTGATGGAAAATTTCAAAGTTTTAAAAAACTAATATAAAATCTTAAAAATGAGGGATGTCTATAGAATTAAAATTGAGAATGTCTCAGAATTAAAATTATTTTTCAAAATTTCTGTTCCATATTACAAATACATTGATCAAAGTAAGAATTATAATTATTTACAAAATCTTTTAATTCAATTTCATTCTTTCAGTGCTAATTCAAATTACTTTCGAAAATTCGTACTCTATGTCGAAAATTCCCTAGTAAAAGTCAAATTATAATTTTTTACGGAAATTATCTATTTAAAAATTAAAATTAAAATCTTTTACGAAATTTGCTGTCAAAAAATCTGAAATTTACAAATATTCACGGAAATTCCCTGTTCCAAATCACAAAAATAAAGAATCTTGAAATTTAATTATATTCTGATGTTAGACAAGAAAATGTCAAAATCTGACGAATACTCACTTGAAACAGGGATTGTTTTTGTGAATTACATTTTTATCAATCGTAATGAAAATGATTTTTCTAAACTTTCCATTCCATATCAAAAAGTATGTGTTGCAAAGCAACATTATAATTCTTTATGAAAATCCCCGTCTTAAAGTAATAATTCTAATTTTTAACGAAAATGCATGCTCTAAAGTGAACCTAAAATAAAAATGATAATTCTTTACGCAAATTCCTAAATCTATCCCAGAAATATAATTCGTTTAGAAAACTTCAAATTCCAATATCACAACTTCAATATTTTAATTTTCAAATAATTATTAATTATTGATTTTAATTTTCAATTAATGAATTCGACTAAGCAGTGAATGTGAGATGCCTCTCTACTCTCAAAACAGCTCCCTAAGCCGGGGCGTTAAATACCACGTCAAAGGCTGAATGTTACCAGGGTATGGTGATTCATACGGTGTCTTGGGATACCGGGCTATCACCCAGTGTAAATTGCCTTATCCTCACAAGCGGGACTTTTAAAGACGGCTTCTTTAGTTTTCTTACTGATCGTGGGAACAAAATGAATCACGAAAACAAATTAAACAAAAAACAAACACATGGAGCGGAGTCTTCACTGACCTTCTCCATTAATACTTCTTCTTTCGAGAAGGGGGAAATTAACAAAGGAGTTAAATCACCTTTAGATCAACAAGGAGCCTGTACAGTTTCTAGCAACTCAAATAGTATGGCTAGAAATGGGACTCTAATTATTCCCATAAACGAGGCTAAAGCTACTGAGAATGCTGGGTCCAAAATTGGCCCTGAGAAAAAGAAATATACCAGTGCTACTAGGAGGAGGTACAATCGCCAGCAACTTCTGTTACAAAGCAACAAAACCCTTCTACCAGTGACCCCTGATAGCTCTGGTCTGATGCAGCCCTCCTATGCCAGAGAGGGTGACTAAGAGGGGCAGGTTTGTTGATTCAAGTGACTCATACAGCCTCGACCTACAAAGTCACCTGAAATTTGCTCCTCGAGGCGTTAGGCGGTTTGAAGCCATGGGAACGTGAAGGAATTGAAGTCATTGATTATAAGGACCTTCTCAAGCCTTGCTAAGTTTATAACATGGACGCCTGGAACTTCCCAGGAAACATCATCCATCTGCAAGAAGTAGGCAGTACGAAACCCCATGTTAAAAGTTACGGAGAGGACCATCATGGATGCTAAGGAAGACGGCGAGATAACTCCTTCGGTGTTGGGTGCGGACCCTTCAGTGGTGGAAAGCATCAAGAAGGTCAACTGTGAACCGTGTTTGGAATTAAGAAGGATCCGGGTGAAAAAATTTTCTACACCGGGAAAGTCCGAGAGGACAGTGGAAGAGCAGCTCCCCTTGGAACAACTGATGAATGGCGCTGATTCTTAAATGAATATCGTGAAATCCTCGAATTTACAGTTCATTCAAATAAATCTCCACAACTGTAAATCTGCTTCGGACACCATGAGCAGACGTATTAAAGTCGAACATACGGCTTGTGCTCTGATTCAAAAACCTTGGTGTTACAAGGCAGATATGAAAGGTATAAGGTCGAAATGCGGTTCTTTATTCCAAAATAGAATTGCTGAAATCACTAGGACAGCAATCTACGTCAGAACGAATATCGATTATATCTGCTTACCTAAGTTCTGTACTGAAACCCTGGTAAAGAATAAAATCAAGCACTGAAGATAAGGAAGACATCAGCCATTGGTGATTTGCTCAGCGTGCCTGCCATTCGAATCTCTAGAACCGTCGCCATGAGAGGAATCGAGACGGTTGGTGTAGTACTGCAGTTTGAAAAGATGAACACCAATTCTTGGATGTGATTCAAATGCGCATCATACAATATGGAACAGTGAAAACATCAACGGCAGGGGTGAGTACATTTCAGATAACCTTCTAACTACCGATTTAACCATAATGAATCATGTAAATGCACCAACTTTTGTAACAACTAGATGTCATGAGGTTATTGACGTGACCTTGTGGTCTACATCCATTATCAAAGCACTTAGAGACTGGCACATATCGCTTGGGACAACCCTAACAGATCATAGGCATATATGGTTTTCACTGACAGCTGACGAGTCTGATCTGACTTCAGGCCTTCAAAAAACCAAA
>JAWWEA010000062.1:507579-519999 GCA_035222095.1 Andricus quercuspetiolicola | reverse complement strand
GAGGTTGTGGTGACATTTAGAGAGGTAGCGGGAATTCAGGGAGGTCAGGCGGGCATTAAGGGAGGTGGTGAGAATTTAAAGAGGTTTGGCCGGAATTAAGAGATGTAGCGAGAATTTATAAAGGTTGGACCGACATTTAGGGAGGTAACGAGAATTCAGGGAGGACAGGCGGGCATTAAGGGAGGTGGCGAGAATTTAGAGATTTTGGTCGGATATTATTTTTTACGTTTCTAGTTATCTCACCTGTCCAGATGGAAGGCAGCTATCTCAGCTGTATGTCGTTCGTAATCGGTGAAGTAAAAGTGATTCGGCAAGGTTTGCTGCTCCCGAGGAAACCTGTTGAAAAGAAAAAAAAAGAGAATTAATCGGTCACTTGGACAACTTATACAATCCTTAACGTACTTGATACTATGCAACTTAAATTTGTAATTTCTCGTTTGAAAGTGAATTCTGTACGCAATCTAATGTAAAAATTCTCAAAAGTTTATTTCGTTGATGGCAACGATAACCAGAATGAATTCTTTTTACGAATCAGCAAGAAAGAAAGGAAATGAGGAGGAAATGCAATTTATATTTTGAGAGAGTATGTCTCGGAATACAAACTTCTCATAATGATGGTTCAGAATTTCTGAGCCGATTAAGTGCTTACTTGGGAGACGTTTCCGATATCAGAGATGGCACAGGCCATTTAGCTGAATCTGCTCAATTTGGAAACTTTTTCGCGATAAATGAATAGCTTTACTCTTCATAAAGCTTCCTCACTTTTTATATTAGGATAAATTATTGACTTTTTTATGGAAGTTATAAATCGATATTATTGTCAAAACCTAATAGCTTCTCCTATGTGTGCTTGTAATTGAAATAATTATATTTTCAATTCGACTTCGAGTTAATTATTTTATTTCTTTATTAATAATTATTATTATTATTTTCTATTCTCTTCTATTCTCTTCTCTTCGCTTCTATTATCTTATATCCTCTTCCGCTCTGTTCGATTATCTTCTGTTCTGTTTTCTTCTATTGTCATCTGTTGTCTTCTATTGTCTTCTATTGCCTTCCATTCTGTTCGGTTCTATTCTATTCTAATCTATTCTATTCTATTATGTTCTATTCTATTGTGTTCTCTTCTGTCCTATTCTGCTGTATTCTATGTTGTTCTACTCTATTCTACTCTATTATATTATTTTCTATTCTCTTTTCTTCTCTTCTATTTTCTTCTATTTTGTTCAGTTCTATTCTATTCTAATCTATTCTGTTCTAATATGTTCTATTCTGCTCTATTCTATTGTGTTCTGTCCTGTCCTATTCCGCTGTATTCTATTTCGGTCTATTCTATTCTGCTCTATTCAGTTTTATTATTTTCTATTATGTTGTATTATTTTCTATTCTGTTCTATTCTTTTCTATTCTCTTCTATTCCATTGACTTCTATTGTCCTCTATTCTGTTCAGTTCTATTCTATTGTGTTCTGTTCTGTTCTATTCTGCTGTATTCTACTTTGTTCTATTCCATTCTGTTCTATTCTGTTCTATTATGTTCTATTCTATTCTATAGTACTCTATTCTATTCTTTTCTATTCTCTTTCCTTCTCTTGTATTGCCTTCTATTGTCTTATATTATGTTCGGTTCTATTCTATTCTAATCTATTCTGTCCTATTATGTTCTATTCTGCTGCATTCTATTGTGTCCTTTTCTGTCTTATTATGCTGTAATTTATTCCGTACTATTCCATTCTGTTATATTTTGTTCTATTATGTTCTATTCTGTTCTACTCTACTACATTATTTTCTATTCTCTTTTCTTCTTTTCACTTGTCTTCTATTCTGTTCAGTTCTATTCTATTCTAATCTATTATGTTCTATTATGTTCTATTCTGCTCTATCCTATTGTGTTTTGTACTGCCCTATGCTGCTGTATACTATTTCGTTATATTCTATTCGGTTAATTAGGTTTTATTATGTTGTATTACGTTCTATTCTGTTCTATTCTTTTGTATTTTCCTCTTCTATTGTCTTCTATTGTCTTGTATTCTGTTAAGTTCTATTCTATTCCAATCTATTCTATTCTATTATGTTCTATTCTGTTCTATTGAACTCTATTCGATTCTCTATTCTTCTCTTCTATTGTCTTCTACTGTCTTCTATTGTCTTCTGTTGGCTTCTATTCTGTTCGGTTCAATTCTATTCTGTTCTAATATGTTCTATTCTATTGTGTTCTCTTCTGTCCTATTCCGCAGTATTCTATTTTGTTCAATTCTATTCTATTCCACTCTATTATATTATTTTCTATTCTCATTTCTTCTCTTCTATTGTCGTCTATTTTCTTCAGTTCTATTTTATTCTAATCTATTCTATTCTATTATGCTCTATTCTGCTCTATTCTATTGTGTTTTGTTCTGTCCTATTCTGCTGTATTCTACTTTGTTCTTCTCTATGCTGTTCTATTATGTTCTATTCTATTCTATTGCACTCTATTCATTTCTTTTATATTCTCTTTCCTTGTCTTCTATTGTCCGCTATTCTGTTCGGTTCTATTCTATTCTAATCTATTCTGTCCTATTATGTTCTATTCGGCTGCATTCTATTGTGTTCTTTTCTGTCTTATTATGCTGTAGTTTATTCCGTTCTATTCTATTCTGTTATATTTTGTTCTATTATGTTCTATTATGTTCTATTTTGTTCTATTATGTTCTATTATACTGTATTCTTTTCTATTCTCTTTTCTTCTCTTCTCATGTCTTCTATTTTGTTCAGTTCTATTCTATTCCAATCTATTCTGTTCTATTATGTTCTATTTTTCTCTATTCTATTATGTTCTGTTCTGTCCTATTCTGCTACATTCTGTTCAGCTCTATTGAACTCTATTCTATTCTTGTCTATTCTCTATTCTTCTCTTCTATTGCCTTCTATTATATTCTATTCTATTCTAATCTATTCTGTTCTATTATGTTCTATTTCGCCCCATTCTATTGTGTTCTGTTTTGTCATATCTTCTAGTATTCTATTCTATTTTATTCTATTACGTTCTATTACGCTCTATTCTATTGTGTTCTGTCCTGTCCTATTCTGCTGTATTCTATTTCGTTCTATTCTATTCTGCTCTATTCTGTTTTATTATTTTCTATTATGTTGTATTATGCTGTATTCTGTTCTATTCTTTTCTATTCTCTTCTGTTCTCTTCCATTGTCTTCTATTGGCCTCTATTTTGTTCTATTATGTTCTATTCTGCTCTATTATATTGTGTTCCGTTCTGTCCTATTCTGCTGTATTCTACTTTGTTCGATTGCATTCTGTTCAATTCTTTTCTAATCTGTTCTACTATGCTCTATTGTATTCTATTGTACTCTATTCTATTCTTTTCTATTCCCTTTCCTTCTCTTCTATTGTCTTCTATTGTCTTCTATTCTGTTCGGTTCTATTCTATTCTAATCTATTCTGTCCTATTATGTTCTATTCTGCTGCATTCTATTGTGTTCTTTTCTGTCTTATTATACTGTAATTTATTTCGTTCTATTCTATTCTATTATATTTTGTTCTATTATGTTCTATTATGTTCTATTATGTTCTATTCTGTTCTATTCTACAATATTCTTTTCTATTATCTTTTCTTTTCTTCTCTTCTCTTGTATTCTATTCTGTTCAGTTATATTCTATTCTAATCTATTCTGATATATCATGTTCTATTCTGCTCTATCCTATTGCGTTCTGTACTGTCCTATTCTGCTGTATTCTATTTCGTTATATTCTATTCTGTTCTATTCTGTTCAATTATGTTATATTATGTTGTATTACATTATATTCTGTTCTATTATTTTCTATTTTTCTCTTCTATTGTCTTCTATTGTCTTCTATTCTGTTCAGTTCTATTCTATTCTAATCTATTCTGTTCCATTATGTTCATTTCTGCTCTATTCTATTGTCTTCTGTTCTGTTCTAATCTGCTGTGTTTCGTTATGTTCCAGTGTATTCTCTTTTATTCTCTTCTATTTAAAAATATTATTTTCGGTTCTATAGTATCCTCTTCTGTTCTGTTTTTTTATTTCTGTTCCGTTCTGTTCTATTTTGTTATATTATATTCTATTCTGTTATATTCTGCTCTATTCTATTCTTTTCTGTTCTCTTTTCTTCTCTTCTATTGTCTTCTATTGTCTTCTATTCCGTTCGGTTCTACTCTACTCTAAACTATTTTGTTCTATTAATTTATTTTATCTTCTATTATCTTCTATTCTTTTCGCTTCTGTTCTTTTTTGTTCTGTTCCATTCTGTTCTATTCTCTTCTCTTGTATCGACATTTATTGTCTTCTACTCAGTTCTATTCTTCGCTATTCTTCTCTATTATATTCCATTCTGTCCTATTCTATTCTCTTCTATTGCCTTCTACTTTCTTCAATTTTGTCTGGTTTAGTTCTATTCTAATCTATTCTATTCTGTTCTACCCAATTCTCTTCTATTCTACTCTGTTCTCTTCTATTCTTTTTTATTCACTTACATTATCTTCTGTTCCGTTGTATTATTTTCTGTCTATTCTGTTCTATTATATTTTAATCCGTTCTATTCTGATCTATTTTATTCTCTTCCATTCTCTTCCAGTCTCTTCTATTCACTCATATTACATTCTGTTCTATTATTTTCAGTTATGTTCTACTCTATTCATTTCCATCCTATTATGTTCTATTCTGCTTCATTCTATTCTGTGCTATTCTCTTCTCTTCTATTCCTTTCTATTATATTCTTTTCAGCTCGATGCTGCTTTATTCAAAACTTTTATTTTCAATTCTGTTCTATTTATTTCTATTTTCTTCTATTCTATTATCTTATGTTTTCTTCCGTTCTGTTCTATTACCTTCTCTTCTATTCTATTGTCTTCTACTGTATTCTATTCTGCTCTATTCTCTTTTATTCTCTTCTATTCAAAACTCTTATGTTCAATTATTTTGTATTCTCTTCTGTTCTGTTTTCTTGATTTCTGTTCTGTTCTTTTCCATTCTGTTCTGTTCTATTCTGTTCTATTATGTCATATTATATTCTATTCTACTGTATGATATTCTTTTCTATACTCCTTTCTCCTGTTCTAGTGTCTTCTATTCTGTTCGGTTCTGTTCTCTTCTCTTATATTATCTTCTGTTCTGTTCTATTATTTTATATTCTGTTCTATGCTGCTCTATTAAATTCTATTTTGTTCTATTTTCTTATCTTGTATTGTCTTCTATTCTCTTCTACTCGATTCTGTTCTATTCAAATCTACTATGTTCAATTCTGTTCTATTCATTTCTATTCTATTTTTTTCTATTGCCTTTTTTTGTTTTCTATTTTTTTCGGTTCTATTCTATTCTAATCTATTTTGTTCTATTCTGCTCCATTCTGTTCAATTCTATTCTCTTCTATTCTTCTCTATTCTCTGATATTGATTTCTGTTCTATTCTATTGCCTTCTATTCTCATCTATTTTGTTCGCTTTTGTTCTATTTCAATTTATTTTGTTCTATTATATTATACCCTGTTCAGGTCAAAATTTTTTCTCCGATTTAATTACATAAACGCATAAAATAAAATACAAAACATACTAACGTAATATTTTCTACAAAATAGTTAAATTTTAAACCAAAGAGATGAAACTTCAACTAATAAAATTAATTTTGAAACAATTAGTTCAACTTGCAATCAAGTAGTTGGATTTTTAATCAAGAAAATTAATTTTTTACCAAAAAAGATGGATTTACAACAAAATATATCAATTTTAATCCAAATTTTTGACTTTTTAACTAAAAACAATAAATGCTTGACCCAAAATGGTGTAGTTAGATTTTCAGTTAAGAAGGTTGATTTTCAATTTAAAAAAAAACGAATTTTTAAGAAAATAGAGAAATCTTAAACCAACAAGATAAATGATTAACAAAGTAGTTCAACTTTTAAACAATTTATTCTATTTCATTCTGTGCTATTATGTTCTATTCTATTCTGTTCAATTCCCTATTCTATTCTCTTCTATTGTCTTCTATTCTGTTCTATTCTGTTCGGTTCTTCTCTATTCTAATTTATTCTCTTCTATTCTCTGCTATTCTATTCTGTTCAATTCCCTTCTATGCTCTTCTATTCTCTTCTCTTCTATTCTGTTCTATTCTCTCCTATTCTGTTCGCTTCTGTTCTAGTCTAATCTATCCTTTTCTATTCTGTTTTTTGACTTCTATCATCTGCTATTCTGTTCTGTTTCTTTCTATTCTATTTTATTTTGTTCTATTCTATTCTATTCTATGATGTTAAATTCCCTTCTATACTTTTGTCTTCTATTCTCTATCATTCTGTTCGGTTTTGTTCTATTTTAACCTTTTCTCTTCTATTCTGTCATTTCGTTTTTATAATCTGCTATTCCGTTCTATTCTGTTCTTTTCTGTTATTTTATTTTATTCTGTCCTATTAGGTTCTATTCCATTCTATTCTGTTCAATTCCCTTCTATACTACTCTATTCTATTATCTTCTATTCTGTTCAATTCCCTTCTATACTTTTCTCTTCTGTTCTCTTCTATTCTGTTCGGTTTTGTTCTATCCTAACCTACTCTCTTCTATTCTATTATTTCCCTTCTACTCTCTGCTATTCCGTTCTATTCTGTTTTATTCTCTTCTACTCTATGCAATTCTGTTTTATTATGTAACACTCTATTCTGTTCGATTTCCTTCCATACTCTTCTATACGATTTTATTCTTTCGTCTCCTATTCTCTTCTATTCTGTTCGTTTCTGTTCTATTCTAATCTATTCGATCCTATTCTCTGCTATTCTGTTCTATTATGTCCTATTTTACTCTGTTCAATTTCCTTCTATATTATATTATTCTATTATGTTCTCTCCCTTTTACTCTGTGCTATTCTTTTCTATTCAATTCTATTCTTTTTTACTCCATGCTATTCTATTCTATTATGTTCTATTCTAATATATTAAATTCCCTTCATTACTCTCCTATTCTATTCTCTTCTATTGTCTCCTATTTTCTTCTTTTCTGTTCGGTTCTGTTCTATTCAAATCTATTCTCTTCTATTGTCTCCTATTCTCTTCTTTTCTGTTCGGTTCTGTTCTATTCGAATTTGTTCTCTTCAATTCTGTTCTTTCTCCTCTATTTTTTGCTATTCTGTTCTATTCTCTTCTACTCTCTGCTATTCTGTTCTGTTTTACTCTATTCTATTTTATTCTGTTCTATTCTGTTCTATTCTGTTTTGTTCTATTCCATTCAATTCTCTTCTAAATTATTCTATTCTTTTCTATTGTCTTCTATTGTCTTCTATTCTGCTCTATTCCTTTCTATACTTTTCTGTTCTCTTCTCTTCTACTATCTCCTATTCTCTTCTATTCTGTCCGGATTTGTTCTATTCTGTTCGATTTTGTTCTATTCTAATCTATTCTCTTCTTTTCTCTGCTATTCTGTTATGTTCTCTTCTACTCTCTACTATTCTGTTCTGTTTTATTCTATCTACTTTATTCTGTTATCTTATGTTCTATTCTATTCTGTTCAATTCCCTTCTGTACTATTCTATTTTATTCTTCTTCTATCCTCTTCTATTCTGTTCGGTTCTGTTTTACTCTAATCTATTCTCTTCTAGTCTCTTATTTCTCTTCTATTCTCTTCCATTCTCTGCTATTCTGTTCTATTCTCTTCTACTCTCTGCTATTCTCTTCTGTCATAATCTATTCTATTTTATTCTGTTCTATTCTGTTCTTTTCTTTTCTATTCTGTTCTATTCCCTTGTATACTCTTCTATTATATTCTATTGTCTCCTATTCTCTTCTTTTCTGTTCGGTTCTGTTCTATTCAAATCTATTCTCTTCTATTGTATTCTCTTCTATTGTCTGCTATTCTCATCTTGTCTGTTCCGTTCTGTTCTATTCTAATCTATTCTCTTCGATTCTGTTCTTTCTCTTCTATTCTTTTCTATTCTATTCTATTCACTTCTACTCTCTGCTATTCTGTTTTGTTTTATTCTATTCTATTTTATTCTGTTATCTTATGTTCTGTTATATTCAGTTCAATTCTCTTCTATACTATTCTATTCTTTTCCATTGTCTTCTATTGTCTTCTATTCTGCTTAATTCCCTTCTATACTCTTCTGTTCTCTTCTCTTCTACTGTCTCATATTTTCTTCGATGCTGTTCGGTTTTGCTCTATTTTGTTCGGTTTTATTCTATTCTGTTCGGTTTTGTTCTATTCTAATCTATATTCTTCTATCATCTGCTATTCTGTTATATTCTCTTCCACTCTCTGCTAATCTGTTTTGTTTTATTCTATTCTAATTTATTCTGTTATCTTATGTTCTATTCCATTCTGTTCAATTCCCTCTGTACCATTCTACTTTATTCCCAACTATTGTCTTCTATGTTCTTCTATTCTGTTCGGTTCTGTTTCACTCCAATCTATTCTCTTCTAGTCTCTTATTTCTCTTCTATTCTCTTCTATTCTCTGCTATTCTGTTCTATTTTCTTCTACTCTCTGCTATTCTCTTCTATTATATTCTATTCTATTTCATTCTGTTCTATTCTGTTCTTTTCTATTCTGTTCTATTCTCTTCAATACTTTTCTATTCTTTTCTATTGTCTTCTATTATCTTCTATTCTGCTCAATTCCCTTCCATACTCTTCTGTCATCTTCTCTTCTACTGTCTCCTATTCTCTTCTATTTTGTTTGGTTTTGTTCTATTCTAATCTATTCTCTTCGGTTTAGTTCTATTCTAATCTATTCTCTTCTATTCTATTTTATTCTGTTATCTTATGTTCTATTCTTTCTGTTAAATTCCCATCTGTACTATTATATTTTATTCCCTACAATTGTCTTCTATCCTCTTCTATTCTGTTCGGTTCTGTTTTACTCTAATCTATTCTCTTCTAGTCTCTTATTTCTCTTTTATTCTCTTCTATTCTCTGCTATTCTGTTCTATTCTCTTCTACTCTCTGCTATTCTCTTCTGTTATATTCTATTATACTTTATTCTGTTCTGTTCTGTTCTATTATGTTCTATTCTCTTCTATACTCTTCTGTTATATTATCTTCTATTCTGTACGGTTCTGTTCTATTCTAATCTATCCTCTTTTATTCTGTACTGTCCCTTCTATTCTCTGCTATTCTGTTCTATGCTCTTCTACTCTCTGTTATTCTGTTCTGCCCATTCTATTTTATTCTGTACTATTATGTACTATTCTATTCTGTTCAATTCCCTTCCATACTCTTCTGTTTTCTTCTCTTCTACTGTCTCCTATTCTCTTGTATTCTGTTCAGTTTTGTTCTATTCTGTTCGGTTTTGTTCTATTCTAATCTATACTCTTCTATTCTCTGCTATTCTGTTATATTCTATTATACTATCTGCTATTCTGTTCTGTTTTATTCTATTCTATTTTATTCTGTTATCTTATGTTCTATTCTATTCTGTTCAATTCTCTTTTGCACTGTTCTATTTTATTCCCTACTATTGTCTTCTATCCTCTTATATTCTATTCGGTTCTGTTTTAATCTAATCTATTCTCTTCTATTCTGTTCTATTCTCTTCTATTCTGTTCTATTCTCTTCTATTCTCTTCTATTCTCTTCTATTCTCTTCTATTCTGTTATATTCTCTTCTACTCTCTGCTATTCTCTTCTGCTATATTCTATTCTATTTTATTCTGTTCTATTCTATTCAATTCTCTTCTATAATATTCTATTCTTTTCCATTGCCTTCTATTGTCTTCTTTTCTCTTCGGTTCTGTTCTATTCAAATCTGTTCTCTTCTATTCTATTCTCTTATATTGTCTCCAATTCTCTTCTTTTTTGTTCGATTCTGTTCTATTCTAATCTATTCTCTTCGATTCTGTTCTTTCTCATCCATTCTTTGCTATTCTGTTCTATTCTCTTCTACTCTCTGCTATTCCGTTCTGTTTTATTCTATTCTATTTTATTCTGTTATCTTATGTTCTGTTATATTCTATTCAATTCTATTCTATACTACTCTATTCTTTTCTATTGTCTTCTATTGTCCTCTATTCTGCTCAATTCCCTTCTATACTCTTCTGTTCTCTTCTCTTCTACTGTCTCCTATTCTCTTCTATTCTGTTCGGTTTTGTTCTATTATAATCTATTCTCTTCTATTCTCTGCTATATTCTCTTCTACTCTCTACTATTCTGTTCTGTTTTATTCTATTCTATTCTATTCTGTTATCTTATATTCTATTTTATTCTGTTAAATTCCCTTCTGTACTATTATATTTTATTCCCTACATTTGTCTTCTTTCCTCTTCTATTCTGTTCGGTTCCGTTTTACTCTAATTTATTCTCTTATAGTCTCTTATTTCTCTTCTATTCTCTTCTATTCTCTGCTATTCTGTTCTATTCTCTTCTACTCTCTGCTATTCTCTTCTGTTATATTCTATTCTATTTTATTCTATTCTATTCTGTTCTTTTCTATTCTGTTCTATTCTCTTCTATACTCTTATATTCTATTCTCTTCTGTTCTTTCTCTACTATTCTCTATTATTCTGTTCTGTTTTAGTTCATTCTATTATATTCTATTCTATTTTCTTCTATTCTATTCTACTTTACTTTATTTCATTATACTATATTGCAATAAAATTTTTGCACTGTAGTTCTATTTTTTACGTTCTATGTATGCTGAGTAAATAATAGATTTCTTCTTTCCTTTATTCGAGAAAATATGAGACATTTGATGGCACCGAGTGGGGTAATAAGAATAGATGCTTCATTTCTATTAGAATTTTTTTCCGTTTTTCACGTCCATGCATTTCACGGTATCCTGGCCATAAAAATAGCAACGGATTAAGATTCGATTCCGGATGAGCGTCCTCACGAAGGTGCACTCTGCGAATCTAGAAGGACAGGTCGTGCGAAAATGCCGGCAATAAATAAGGGGTCGGAGCTCAAAAGCGGGAAAAAGAAGCGCAACACGTAATACGGAATCCTCAGTTTTATTAGTCTCCATTGGAAGTTCTGCTAAAAAAGAGACAGTCAAGTGCAGAAAGGTTGAAAATTCTTCAGAGAAAATCTACTGCAGCAAAAAATTAGTCTCAAGAATCCAATTATTCAGGAATTCTCCTTTTTTATTACTTATACTAGAATTAAATGCAAGCAAGCATTCACGACCCTGGATTCTTATTTCTAAATATAAAAAATACAAAAAATTTAAAAATCTATAATAAGACACTTTTTAATATTGAGTTTTTAAAAAATGTTTGAGACGATTTAAGTAATTTAATTAAGTATTATATCTTACAGATAAATAGATTAAATAAATAATATCTTTACTAGGGAGGTACAACAATTTTGGTAGGAAATTTAATAATTAAATTTTTCATTGAGAATTTATTCTATTGAAAATTCAACTACTTATTTGAGAGTTAAGCAAATTTGTTAAAAAATTACTTTATTGGTTTATTATTTCACTATTTTGTTCAAAATTAATTCTTTTTTTGATGAAAATTAATTTCTTTAACTGAAAAATAAATTTTTTGTTTGTTGAAATTTAATTTTCTCAACTGAAAATTAACTATTCCATTTCTCCCGAACATTTTATCGCTTTTAGCTAAAAACTCAACGACTAAGTTTTTCTTTGAAAATTAATTTTTTTAACTGAAAAATTAACTATTCCAGTTTTGGCTGAAAACTGATCGCTTTTAGTTGATAATTCAAGGATTAAATTTTTCATTGAGAATTAATTATTTTAATTGAAGATTCAACTACTTCGTTGAAAGTTGAACTAATTTGTTAAATAATCACTTTATTAGTTTAAGATTTCATTATTTTTTTAAAAATTAATTTTTTTGTTGTTGGAAATGAATCTTTTTAACTGCAAATTTAACTATTCCATTTTTGGCTGAAAATTTATCGTTTTCAGTTGGAAATTAAACGATTAAATTTTTCATTGAGGATTTTTTTTGGTTGAAAATTCAACTACTTAGTTGAAAGTTTAACTACTTTGTTATAAATTAACTTTAGTGGTTCAAGATTTCACTATTTTATTCAAAATTAATTTTTTTGGGCTTTAAAATAATTTTTTAAATTGAAATTTAACTTTTCCATTTTTAGCGGAAAATTTATCGCTTTCGGATAAAAATTCAACGAGTAAAGTTTTCATTGGGGATTTATTTTTTTTTGGATGAAAATTCAACTACTTACTTGAAAGTTGAACTACGTTTTTAAAAATTCACATTCTTGATTTAAGATTTCACTATTTTGTTGAAATTTCTTATTTTTTAAAAATGAAAATTGATAGTTTTTCGCTGAAAATTCAACGATTCAATTTTTCATTGAGGACTTATTATTATATCTTTGTTGTTGTTAAGAATTCAACTGCTTAGTTAAAACTTGAACTACTTTGTTAAAAATTCACATTATTCGTTTAAGGTTTCACTATTTTGTTGAAAATTATTTTTTTTGGTCTGTAAATTTAAATAT
>JAWWEA010000040.1:0-14032 GCA_035222095.1 Andricus quercuspetiolicola | reverse complement strand
ATTAATTAAATTTCAGGAAAATCAAATTACACCAGAAATGGATTTACCATCATGAGTATAGTGATTTTCTCCATCTTCTTCACTCCGCCTCTGCTCCAAAATGATTTTCAATTCTTGGTTTTCTTTTTTCAAATTGCAAACCATGTTCTTGAAATCTTCAATTTGAATTTTATACGCTCTGGTAGCGGCTGCATGTTGTCTTTCCTTCTCAGTCATCTGCATTTTTAACGCTGTAATTGTTGATTCATCATTGTCATCGTCTGATGGCATATCTTCCCGAGGGGTATACTAAAGGTACAACGGAGTTTTAATCATATGGAATAATGTACAAATGATTCTATGAAATTGATTGTTATAAATTACTAACACCGTCGGCGGGTTTGCTTTTCTTCATAGCACTTACATATTCCTCAACAATGGTTTCGTTAATTGTCCTCTTTGAATTGTTCTTGGCTGCTTTTTCAGCCTGTAAAGTACGCAAAATAAGCTTGATGATAAATGAAGTGTATTGATGTGTGCAGCATGTGTGATATTGTACCTAAGAATATCACTAAATTTTAAACTGTCTTTCGAGCAGTAACGAGTCTTCCTTTCAATTTCACATTAGCTAAATTAAAAACTTCACCTATCAACTATAGAAAATAAATGCAAGGACACCGATACCTTTTTTAATACCATTCGAACGTTATTTAATAGACGATTAACGATTAAATTTAAAATAAAAAACTTCAATTTAGGCATTCAAACACGCTGAATGTCAATCATTAAAATTCAATAAACTCAAGTTTTTTTTAAAAGCATTTAAACAAATACAACAGTTTTTCGTGTTTTTTGAAAAATCATTTAAGTTCGATCGGTGTCAGTGTTAGATTGATAATTTCGTCCACGCATGTGTGTAGCAGTCGGTATAGTAGCGATTTACCGCAGCAGACAGCCAACGACTATGCCACCATGTATACATACACTTAAAACCCAAACATAACCTACGGCTTAGGACTTTCTTATAGTATAGGCAATACCGAAGGGCATTATAGATATTGTCTAACGTAGCAAATTTTAAAGTTGATCAAAACTTTTAATTTTAATTACGTACAGCTCCAATTAATCGTATGCCCAGAATTTGATTACGTGATATGTAGGTGTCAAACTTGGAAATGCATATAAAAAATGAGCTGTCTGGATTCCAATTTTGTGCTGCAACAATTTATTGTACACTCATTAATCATGAGTTCCAATGATTTGAAAAATTAAAAATTTAATCTTTGAAGCTGCTGTTTAACCTACTGGATGTATTTTAATGTTGACTTGTACTATACATTGTTTGCTATAAATGTTTGGCATATCGCTTTTGACCAGACATGATACTTGCAAAAAGTTTTATTGGAGTGATTGTGGAATGGTTGGAGTTGTGCTTTGTAGATGTTTTAACTAAAGAGTGTTGAATTATGAAACCAACCAATATAACCAAGACAAAGCGTAGTTTGATGTTATGTTTGTAATAGCATTGTGGAGTTAACTATGACTATTACAACTCTAAAAGCCCTCGTCTCTTATTGATTGCAAGATCTATATGTCCTATGTATAAAGGGTATGAGTATTGTGATACGCAAGAAGGTTTATGTAAGAGTGACAGGATTTATTCATCTTAAGACCTAACGTTACTAAGTAGAACCATTTTACGTGTAGTTAAAAGATTTAAGATCACCTTTCTAGCTTTTTTTGCTTGTTTCTTTTTAGTTTCAGCTGATATCTGCTGATTTTCATCTTGATCATTCTCCAATAATGAATCTGACTGCTCTCCTTCGATAACAGAAACATCAGTGCTGCCAGTAAAACTTAAATGTTCTTGCAGCTTAGGTTTTGGAAATCTTTTTCCTTTTTCATCTCTTGATTTCAAATACTTTTCTAAAGCTACTTTCGTCTCTATAATCACATTATTTAATTGTATTTACAGTTATGATCTGAGGTACGAGTATTGCTGCACATTTACATTTTGTTTGTCAACATAAAAATTATAATATATTTACCTCTCGCACAATGTATGACACATTCTCTGCTCTTTATTCGCAAACCTGGTTTATATTTTAATGGCTTATTCTTATAGTACGATTGGTTGTCACAGTAGCAGTTGTAGTCAAAATCTTTTATGTGAGAAGCAGGAACCAATTCATTTTTTTCTTTGTCGCCTGTTTTTTGAGGGGTCAAATAGATGTATGCCCAAGGTTCATCATCAATTGTATCAGACTTTTCTGATTCTGTTGATGACATTTTGAAAATGATTTAACTAAAACTCCTTTTTTGATCTCCTGATAGATAATAGTACAAATAGTAGCACTGTATTATGAATGTAATGTTTGATAACAGATTGCTTAGGTTGGATTATAGTGATAAATAAAATTTGTTCACATGACAACCACCCAGAAAACTAAACACTCTTTTGTTTCAGCGGTAATTGCGCAAACTATATTACAATGAGGTTTCCACAATACACCAAAACAATAATTCATTACACCCAATTCTTATACTATCAAATAAAATAAATATGGTAAATAGTTGCAAAAATTATCCACTGATTCCAACGCAGTTAAAGATTTTTATCCGTTTCATTGAAATAAAAAATTGTCATACCTTATCTTACTACGTGAATAAATAATCTAAAAGTCAATTGTAATTTTTTAAATTATTTTTCAACTCTTCTAAAACATGGAATAATAGTATAACGTAAGTTTGCATTTAAATTTGAATTGGTAGTGAATCAATTATTTGAATAAGTTTTTTAAGTTTGTCTATCGTATTTACGCAACGGTAGAACATAATTTTTTAACTAAAACATCTTTTAACTGAAACCGTGAAAATGTAGCTGCGCCTTATTCGAAAATAAAAGGGAAAGTTTTTCGCACTAAAATTTTTTTTTGTAATTGTACTTTAAGGCAAAATTATTTCCTACAATGCTGAGTTTTCCTTTTTCATCGTCTATAAAAAATATGAAATGATAAGTAGTTTTAATTTGATGAGTAATTGAAACATCAACAATCCAAATAATATTATTAGTTGAAGTATGTTATTATAGTAATAAGGAGCTGCCCATAAATCACATAGCCCCAAAAAGCGGAAGGGGGAGTCTAAAACTCGGATTTTTCCCTATTTTTTGACATTGTAATCGAGGGAGGGAGGAGTCAAAATCAAGCAAATTCGGAGCTACGTGATTTATGGACAGCCCCTAATAATAGTTGCACTATTAAAGTAACATAACACGATTTTTTCGCTGATTCACATCATATTGATGCAAATTAATTCTTAAAATTTTCATTCTAATATTAGTGGTTACGATGTCAATAGTAATAAATTAATGCCAATATTATTAAAAAAATTTCAATTCAAGGCACCTATGTTGCGCTTATTACACAGGAGCGCGATCCCCGCGTCATATGAATCGAATTCCTGTGTTGCCTATCGCAAGGCGCTTAAACACGTCGCACCATGCGCCGTTGCTTGGCAACACGCTCACCTGTTGAATAAATAAAGATTTTGTTTCTCAAAGATGAAAATCCGTAGTAGAAGTATTGTTATTGCCATTTGAACAATGGATTGAATCAATTTTACGTTTAATACAAGTTTTTGTTATTATTATACTAATCATCCGATTATATTTATTCGTCCAAACAAGCATAAGTATGTATTATAATAGTAATCTCAAATCTAGTTGAAGTAGCTTTTAATCGAAATGATATAGGTTATACATCTTACATTCAAATAAAAACCCACGTTATACTACATGCTACCATTAGACATTCAGACATTGATAATATGGCACAAAGATTGGCTTACAAAGGCTATTATGACCGTTTCGGAAGTAACAAAAATATTCCCAGTTCAACGAAAAGCAATAGAAAAAAGATAAGCACTTTTAAGCATCCATTTGTTCAAGAAAGACATGATCGACAACAGCGTCAAAAAGTTTCCGAGGCTCAAAGAAGAATTGTGGTAAATTATATTTAATATTTTCAAGTTATAAAGTGTGAAATGCAGACTGTAGGAAAGGTGCTTAATCGTGCCTAGGATGAGTCTTGTTAATTAGTTTCATTTCAAAAAATTGTCGCAACGATTTTTTTATTTAAAAAAATATTTATTTAAATTATGAAAAAAATGTGCTTCTTTATGAATGAGAATGATTGGTATGGTTAGTGTGGTTGCAGCTTCATGATGAAATGATTTCTTGCAGCGCAATAATCTTGCAGCTGATAACTTCCAGCATTTAAGTAACATTGTTCGACCGATAAAGATAAATCAGAGAAGTACAGGAGCGATACCTGATAATACCATTCATGAATCAAATTTTCATGAAAATGAGGTGAACGTGAATTTACCGACGCCAGGAGAAACCTTCAACAAAGCTACGCGTGAAAACAACAATTCTGCTGAATCAGCAACGCCAGCAAAGGCATCTGTATACAGGAAGAAAACTATCAGAGTGAGTTGCATGAAAATGAAAATCTTTTAGTGAATATGAAGTTTCGATATGTTTGCATAAATTGCCAAAAACTCAGCGAACAAAAATTAATTCTTCAGATCCAGATATATTTATATTTTTAGTAATTTTATTCAAGGCAAAAATAAAAACGACGCATTTCTTTCTATTGAACATATTCACTTCACGCTCCCGTTATCATAACGTTCTTTCGATAATAATAATATGAAATAGTACAGGGTATGCTAAGAGGATAAAAACGAAGTTCGAGTGAGATTTTACAATATAGGTGAATGAATACGAAATTTGATAGCTCCTTCTCCACTCATTTTACTTTTTGTGTTCAATAAAACTCTTTTTTTAATTTTTGTATATAAATAAGTAAAAATTTCGGTAGCTGAAATTGGGAAAATGTTCTTTTTGAAAAATAAGGAGACCCGTTTCTTTCAGTTTTATCTTATAGGCCTTTGCTTCGGACATGGAGGTTTTATTTCCCGTAAAACGAAGAATCATATATCTCTTCAAATGCAAATAACTTTTTCAATAGTAATTCAATCTCAATTCTGAGAGTGCCAATGGAAAACGGAAATCAAACCCTTCCATTTGAAAATAATTTGTATAAAAATTCTTATCCGTTCAATGGCTAGACTGATTTTTACAATTTAGTGGTGAGTTAACAATGTGTGTTTTTATAAATATTTTTGAATAATTTTGATATCAGTCTAGCCATTGAACAGATGAGATTTTTTGGACAAATTTTCTTCAAATAGAAGGGTATAATTTCAGTTTTCCATTGTAAATCCCAGAGTTCAGATGGAATTACCATTGAAAAATTTATTTGCGTTTGAAAAGATACACGATTTTTATTTTTTATGGAAAATAAAACTCCCCATGTCTGAACCAAAAGCCATGAGATGAAACTGAAAGAGACGAGTCTTCTTATTTTTCATTATCAACGTTTTCCCAAAATTTCATCAAAGTCGGACTCCCGGAGGCTGTGGACCTTCCTTGTTAAACATCATCTGTAATGTTCCTTCTTTTAGTTTTTGCAGATGAATTGAATTAATTTTGTGCGTATTTAAAGTATCAAATTTCTCAATAGTATCAATTCAGCGGACTAATTTCTATTACAACAAAATATTATTTTTAATAGTAATGATTTATTATTGCGTTAGATATGATTACCAAATATTATTCTCGTAATGTATTTTATTACAGGGAAGAAAAAAAAGGAATGTACAAGCTTCCAGGGAAAATATTTTGCAAAAATTAGTTTGTAATTGCACAAAAATGACTGTAGGAGAAATATTACTTATGTGTATGCAGATCACCATCAAGCATTGCTTGACTTGGATAGCATTATTAGATATTTTCGGCATGTTAAATGTCATTTTCAACAAACCTCTCTTTCCGAAAACTAAACATAAATTGTTTAATTTGTTAAATGTAAGTGATGACTGCTTGACGTTTCATTTGATATGTAAAAAATGTAACAACTATATAGGTAGAAATGTGAAATCAAAAGAAAAAATTATATGTTCATGTGGGTTTGAAATAAAAGCATCAGATGTAGGATCTTTTTTCATAGAAATGGATATGGAAAGTCAACTAAAAAAATTATTTTCGGACCCGAAAATTGTGAACAGCTTGGATGAAAGATTTAGGAGGACAAAAATAAATGCAGATGGATTAGAGGATATTCTTGATGGTGACGTTTACAAAGAATGTGAAAAGGATGAAAATTTACTGGGAAATCCCAATAATTTTTCTTATACTATCAATACAGATGGATGTAAATCAGAAGACAATTCAAAGGTCACCGTCTGGCCAATATATATAATGCTCCACGAGTTACCACCGCGTTTAAGAAAAAAACACATGATTTTAGCAGGACTCTGGGTAGCTAAAAATGATCCGCCAATGAATATTTTTCTAAAGCCACTTGTCGAGCAAGCTAATAGATTATCATCAAAGGGTTTCAAATGGATGCGAAATGGTGTAGAAATCACCAGCAAATTATTTCCATTAGGATGTTGTGTAGATTCGGTTGCACGGTGTGCGATGTTGAACATGAAAAAGTTCAACGGCCATGATGGTTGTACATTTTGTGAGCATCCGGCAGTGACTGTCGATGGAAGATGTAAGTACCCAATGATCGATAAGCCTCCTATTCAACGAACCGATGCTTCGATTAAAGATCAAATGGTAAAAGCACACGTAGATGATAGAGGTGAGGCCGTGAAAGGAGTATGGGGTCCGTCGGCTTTAATGAACATGCATTATTTTGATCTCGTGAGAGGTATGATTGTCGACTTTTTGCATGCTTGCTTATCGGGTGTTTCGAATTTGCATATGAACCTCTCACTTGGTAATTCGAAAGAAAAGTATTACATTGGATCTCCAGCCGATAAGAAGTTGATTGATGAAACCTTGTTATCCATAAAACCACCAACTTGCATGTCAAAAGTTCCTAGAAGTATCGAGGAAAAGAATATATGGAAAGCCGATGAATGGTTGAATTGGGTTGCGATATATTCTTTGCCATGTTTGAATAATGTCGTGACAGAGAAAAAATATATCAAACATTTTGCATTTTTCGTCGAAGCCATGAACATACTCTTAGAATCATCAATCACACCCAAGATGCTGGAAAAAGCGGGAGAGCTGTTGATAAAATTCATTGCTCATTTTCAAAATGATTTTGGCGATGAGTACATGTACTACAACGTACATCTCCTTTTTCATTTAATAGAATCTGTACGAAATTGGGGTCCCTTGTGGGCGGACAGCACTTTTCCATTTGAAAGCCAAAATAGAATAATTTTGAAAATGAAAAAATGCAATCATCAAATTGGACGACAGATTGTAAATAGATTACTAGCATATCAGCAGGTTCCTTTACTTTTGAATGAAGATTATGTTTCAGAGAAGGCTAGAATGTTTTGCGAAAATTTAGGTAACCGTCAACCTCAAAATGTGACTATATTCGGAGATTGCACATTAATAGGGCCTGGTAAAAAATACAAATTTTCTGACAAAGAACGGCAGTGCGTTGCTAAATTTTATGATTCAACAAAAATTACTGATTGTAAAAAGTACTGCCGATTTAGATACAATGGTTATCGATTCACAACTGCAAAATTTTCAGAGAACAAAAAAAATAATGATTCAGTATTCACTACAAGAGATAATAAATTTGGACAAATAAAAAATATATGTAAATTTAAGTACGAAGGAAAAGAGTATCTAAAAATTTTTGCTACTGAAATTTCTGTATCTGATGAATCTGTGATTAAATCGTCAAAAATTAAAATTACACGCATGAAACGTTGCACAAAAATTGGCTCATTAAAGATCATTGATTACCAAACGATAAACAGTCCATGTGTCGTTATGCGTTCGAAAAATAAAGTCTATATTAACACTATAGTTAAAGGCGTATTAGGTGGTGTTCTGAATTGAAGTATTCTTTTTGTTTATGAAATGAATTGATAGCAGCATTAATTCGGACTTTAATGGTTTGCAAATGTCGAAATAAAATATCATAAACGTAGTTAATTTAATTTCAATTATTTTTTTGTGATGATGGTATCAAATATTAAATTGACAGGCGCATATATTTTATAATAAATATTTACTTGTATTTTTTTCCCTGTAAATAATGTAAATAAAAAATTTAAATGATCAATATTATATTCATTATATTATTCTTAATGGCTAGATATTTTTATAATATCAAAAAACTTCTATTATATGATTGAATATTCGCAGCTGAGTTTACAAAAAAAGGAAAAATGTTGCATGTAACACGTGAAAAAATCGTAATATTTACTTTCATAGCTTCGATATCATCAATGGAACTAGCAATAAAATTCCCATTTAAATTTAAAATAATATTGTTCCCACAGTATTTAATAGTTTATCTCATACTGATAACAAATTTTTACATCTAATTTAATTTGTCGATCACAGTTCTGTAGTTAAAAAAATGAACATTTTCGGCCTTACAGTCACCGAAAATACAATATGTTAATACCATGCATTTTAAATGGAGAAAAATTTTTCTATTCTGGGCACGATTCCGGAAAAGCCACTGAACCAATTTTGACGTGCGAGGTCTCATTTTTTTTGTTATCTAACTCTCTATGCTTCCCTTGTCGTAGAATTTTAATTTTTGCCTCAGCATAAATTTTACCGATATTTTTTTGACAAATTTTCTGAAAATTTTTCAAAAATGTATGGAAATTAGTCTATGAAATTAAAATAAGGACCAAATTAAAAAATCTAAGACAAGGGAACGATAAGGTATTAAATAACGAAAAAAATAAGACTTCGCACGTCAAAATCAGTTCAGTGGTTTTTCTGGAATCGTGCACAGAGTGAAAAAATAACCAAAAGTATAGCAAAAGTCATGATAAGATGGTGACAGATTGATCATTTATTTCGATAAAACTAATCATGTACAACTAATATCATTTTAATGTCAAGAAAAAATATCATATTTTGACTTAAAAACTTCAATTTCAAAAAAAAGCCATTATGAGTGACTGTAAGGCCTTAACTATGCGAGGACTAATTGTGGTTACTCTAACCACAGGTTCAACACTTGTTACATTGAAGGTAAGTTATTACTTTCGATGTTAATCAGTGGTGAATGTATAAAGTAGAGAGTATAAAATCTTCCTGAATTTTATTTCGATTTTAGAAATGAGAATAATTCTTCATAGGCGTAAGATGAAAAGGTGTGAAAAAGGAATAAAAACCAGTTCGTTGAATTTTACACAATTACAAGGAGAGTGCAACATCCTTGAGTCACCGATTTGACTGTAACTCTAGGAAATCATCAAATACGTGTAAATTAGTAAGTAACCGCGACCGTTCAGTCTAACGCTCGATATTTTCATATTTACAGGCTATTTTCGTCGAAATACCAAAAGTGTATGGCCCTCTTGTAACGCGAATAGCTCGTAACCTATGCAACCTGGATTTTCAAAAATAATACCAAACGAAAGCTGAGCATAGAAAAAATTCAATAGAAAAAATTTTTTTTCGAAAAAGATGAAGCCTTTCAAAAGATAGGCCGAGTCAAAATTGTTTAATCAAATTTCGAATAAATAACTTTATTGCGGAAATTGACTTATTATTCTATGAAAATTTGACTTGGCGTATCTTTTGAACGGCTTCATCTTTTTCAAAAAACTTTTTTTTCTATCGAAAGGGTTTTCAGCTTTCGTTTGGTATTATTTTTGAAAATCCAGGTTGCATAGATTACCAGATATTCACGTTACAAGAGGGCCATACACTTTTAGTATTTCGACGAAAACAGCCTGTAAGTCTGAAAATATCGAGCGTTAGACCGAACGGTCGCGGTTACTTACTCATTCACACGTATTTGATGATTTTCCAAAGTTACAGCCAAATCGGTGACCCGAAGATGTTGCACTCTTCTTGTTAATAATTGATGGAATATTAATGTATAAAGTAGGGAATAATAGAGTTGTCAAACATATATTCAAAAAATGTTGGAAACTGTAAATAGACATATCATAATGTGATAAAATGTGTAGAAGTGAAAAATGAAAGTGGGTTCATTTGGTATGAATTTCTAAAAATGTATATGAATGTATTCAAATGCACAACTCCGAAAATTAATGAATATAACTGAATAAAGTAAATAATAATAGAATCGTCTCAAATATCATTATTATTTTATAAGTGAAGACAGCTATAGATAAATATATGGTAATGTGAAAAAATATGTGGAAGTGTGTAAAAGTATATAATTGATAAGAAAATGAAAGCGGGATTGTTTGATTTGAATGTCCATAAATGTATATAAATATATGGAAATATACAAATCCTTAAATTAATGTAGACAAATGTTTAAAGTAAAAAACATTAGCATAGCCATAAAATAACATTTTTATTTTGCTAATGAAGACAGCTGTATACAAATGTACAGAAATGTGAAAAAGTGTGTAGAAGTGTGAAAAAGTATATAAATACGAAAAATAAAAAAACACTTGTTCAAAATTTAGTAAATGTATAAAAGTAAAAAAAAATGTATAAAAGTGTGTATAAATTACACAGGAACGATGTCCCAATTCTCCAATTAATATATACTTTTACTCACTTCCATACACTTTTCTACATTTATATACATTTCTATACACAATAAAATTTCCACCAGGGTTATTATGACTTTTTCTAAGCATCACCTTACGCATAAGAAAACCAAAATTGACCGACCTTTGACCGAAAGGTATTTTTCATACATTTTGTAAGAGGAACTTTCGATTTGCATGTCTCTCGAAGTGCATTCGATGTTTCTAGACCATTTTTGACTTTTTAAAGGGCTTACAGCACATATGGTGGCTTAATTTATTGGTTCATGCAGTTAAACAGATAACGTTGGAAAAATTGTAGCTATGCATATATTTTTTGTAATAAAATGCTCAATTTCCAGCCTTTCAACGTGTCCCTCCCTAGAGTTTCACATATTTGAAATGGGCATTTTTTGAATACATGATGTCAACTCCGAGGATGATAATCTTCTTAAAACAAAAGTTCTTCCATCAAGAACACTATAAACATGAAGACTGTCAATTTCGAAGCCTTTTGTTGAATGCGCTGGCAAAATATTCAAAGCCGCAATAAAGTGAAAGCAAACGCCTTCTTTTTCTTCTGGAAAGAAACAATAGTACTTTGTGCACCAACAATGGTACATGTGTCTTCATACCTCAGCGTGTTGTTTGCATGATGAGGCGGAGACAAGACCTGTAATCACGCGGGGCGTATAATGACGTACTATCCGTGTTACACACGATACTTCATGCAAATGATATCTGCTCTGGCCTTTTGGAGGAATGTAGAATTCAGCGCCCTGGTGGTGTTGCTGCTTCGCTCAGCTGGAGCGGTAATGGTTAATGGTTTTTCTCCATTTCTGCATAGTGATCTAACCTTCGAAGTTCTCCAGGTCGGATACAACGACATTGCAGATAGTCTCTTGAGAAAAAAGAGCCCTTCCGGAAAAGCTAGGGTTACCAGACGTCCGTATTTGTACGTACATGTCCGTATTTTCGAGGCTTATCCATATCGTCCGTATTTTTTTCGAAATGTCCGTATTTTTCATGAAATAATTAAAAAAAAAATAATTTAAGAAATTTTAAAATTTGCGTAAAGTGACGAGTAATATTTTCTCTCTTTCGTTTTGCTCCGAGAGAGAGAGAGAGAGAGAGAGAAAATATAGATAATACTAGCGGAGTATAAGTTTGTGTTGTGACCATTAGGCGCCGCTGAAATTACTAGGAATCATAGTGTACTATATATATAATGGTAGGCTTCAAGTTAGGTTAGGTTAACAATTTCTAGGTGTCCGTATCTTCGAACGAGGTGATCTAGTAACCCTAAAAATGGCACTTGATTTCCGCAGCTACAAGGGGAATATTAAAAAGATAGTACGTCTCAGAAATCGACTTGTTCGCATCGGCGGACTCCAACGTAGTCAAGAGGTATGTCTACAGAGATCTACTACAAAGGCCGGCACGCCTACTCCATAAATTTCTTCAGTAGTCTTCGGAACTTCAAGTTGGGAATGGGTGTTTCCTCCTCCCAGTCTTATGTCCAGAGGGCTTGCCTACCTAAACAAATGCAAAGACCAATTTCTAGTGGTGGAACCCAAGTGGGCCCAGACGTTTTGGATGTCGGACCTAGCAATGTGAAGCAGGGAAGTACCTCTGACGATTCCCAGGTTAGTCAGGGTCTTCACACATTTTACAATGAGCCAACCACCTCCGGAAGTAGATCGACTCATTCTGAAGGTGTGGGAAATTGGGTGTGCGCAGAGTTAGTTGAAGATTGGCCTTCTCAAGAAAAGGACCTTCTAAAGAAAGCTGGTGACAATCGGCAATTCAGTGCTGCAGAGTCCCTTCATGTAGATAGATCTAGTGGTGTGATAAGATAAGATTGACTCCGAAAATCCTCAGGGGAGGGACTTAACATGATTTTTGGCTAACCTATTCAATACTCAGGGACTTTTATATAATACTATCCTTGTTCATAAATCAGCTGTCTTCAACTTCTGCTCTAGGAGATCTTCACTTAGTTTATCAAGCCATCAAGCTAGGAAGTGAAATCATTATTTGGCCAGTGTTCGAATCAAAACCTGATAGAGCCAATTTCGGACATTCAGAATAGAAACTTTTCAAGCATCGTAATATCAGGTTATGTCCTGTTACTTGGATCAAAGCCTTGCTCAAAAAGTCTGAAGAAAGAAGGGCAGAAAGGAACCTGGATGATCTCTTCATCATTGTAAATGGGTCGGTAAAAACGACTGATAGGATGGTTATCGCAGGATGCGTTCGTTCAGTCTTTAACTATGCTGGCCTAAGCGCTCCCTCCTCTCAGGAAGTATTCGCTCTGCTGTTGTCTCACGAGGATGGTTATATACCTACCAGTCCAAGACATACCAAATAGAGGACATTGGAGATGTGTGGAGACGTTCAATCGTCATTATTGTAAACATGTCGTTGGTACGTGTCAGGGCAAATAGAGTTTGCTTTTCTCCAATTTTTCACCCATATGAGCATAATGTAGGTCGGTCAGCCTCTGGGTATGGTTACCTACAGGCTGAATGAAACTTCTCACGCGCAATTCCACTGATCAGGACAAGCCATTTTGCGAGTGCGTAATTTCCGAAAAATGATTATCTAATGGGATTTCAAAGTTTCAACCCTTGCGTAAAAAATCATAGCCCACATCTCGGGGCGCTGCACTTTGACACGCGGAACGGAACGTATACTGGATTACCAAATTTTCAATCACAAAGACATGAGACATTCCAATTGATGTTTTTAGGAGGCCACCAAAGTACCTACATAATCAATTCAGGCATCATACCGAGCGATCGAACCCGTTTTTACAGGGAGAGGTATACGAGCAAACCAAATTAAAATTATAGGAAAATTTTTCGCGGAATCCATCACATAGTCGGGTGGTAGATCAATCATACCAAAGGGGTGCAGGTAAACCGTATCGTAGAGGTGGTGAAAGACTATCATAAACATCGCTACAATGGAGTGTTACTTTTACAGGTCAGGGTGAAACAAGCGTTATAACTTTTTTGTATAGATTGGAAGAGAGAAGGGGTGACGATTTCTAAAATCAGGAGAAAGCTTTATCGGTTATGCCCCTCTTCCCTGATGGGACCGTGCTAGTCTTGTTTAGACATTACATACACCTGTGAAGATCTTCGTTGCAATTCAAATATAATTTTTTTATAAAGTTTGATGACATTAACTATCAAAAATGCTTAGAAAGGCAAATAATTACCCGTAGATAAAGTCCAGAGGAGTCCAGCATAGACTACCTCACATACATATATGATGGGCTTGTACCGTCTTTATCCACGTTCTATTCCTCTCAAAGAGCAATTAGACGGGTCCTACCATAATATGCGGTATCAAATTAAGTGCGCGATTAGGCGCCGTGATTTTGGTTCGTATAATGAGTTGGCGGCTTTAGCGAAAGATTACCAACGGTCTGCAATAAGAGAAGACGAGGACG
>JAWWEA010000038.1:71228977-71239321 GCA_035222095.1 Andricus quercuspetiolicola | reverse complement strand
TATCGAAGAAACGGCAAGAGATATTTTTTTTGTACGGGCCTGACGTACTCGTACTTTAATTTTATAGCTGAGATTTTTTTTCGATATTCCAAGTGATAGGTTAGCCGTGAGGCTTAGTTGTTAGCGATAGAACGCGTTAAACTTAGCTTAGGCTTAGGTGGTTCGAAACCCGTTGTAATGTTTTCGATTTTTAATAGCGTTAATATCGTTAAAAGCGTGCGACTATACTGTATTGTAATGTATTTTAATTTAATGTAATTGTTCAAGTTAAATTGTGTACATGTACCAACAATATACTTATAAATTGTATGATTTGTGTAAATATGTGTGTAGTAGTGGATGACCTTCCACGGAATCTGGATGTAGAGAGAATGTTTTTTTTGTTGACGCACGAAATTTTACGTGACTGGGATGTAGAATTCACATATTATTTACCGAAGTAGGTTATGTAAAATTTAACGCACAAACATTCTCCGTGTGTAATAGAACAGATATTTGGATTTTTTATCTACTACTACGTGTTCGCGTCATAAGAATTTGGGAGGAAACCTTGATTATATGTTCGTCACACATATTGACATCAAAGTGTATAAACGTTCGGTAAAGGTAAAATAAAATAATGGTACCAGTAAAAAAAAATTTTCGCCTGTGCCGACTTTTTTTCTGATACCGGTTTTGCATACACAACCTAAAATATATCATATCTACTTTTGTTAATTTTTGATTAGACAAGAATAAATTTGACTGTAAATCTATAATGAACGAATACTAGGTACAAAACAAGTACAAAATGCATGGTTATCTTTATGAAAATCATCATCACTGATTTTTAAAATAAAATTTAATAAAATTATTTTCAATTTATAAATAGAAGCACTTGAATGAGTATGGCGTTATTTGTCACCTATTGTCTATTTTGGTGATGTACAACTCTGGTGATACTATCATTTTAAAAGTTTTCAGTAGAAAAACCTTTGCAATTTTTTTATGATGAAAGGAAAAAATTTGGTATTTTTAAGATTTTCATTTAACTGGAAGGAAGAGAATTTTGTTATTTATTTCATTTCGAGAATTGGAAGAGACAGTTTGGTATTTTTTAACATGTTTATTGATATTTTAATTCAGTTGAAGGTGGTCAGATTTTTTAGCGTTTACATTTTTGTTCATTGAAAGAATTACATTTTTTATTTTCAACATTATAATCAAATGAGAAGCAAATGAATTTTCATATTTAATTTACTTCTGAACTAGAATAGGAACGATTTCTTAAAAACATTTTTATGGATTCGAAAGAAAGGAAATTTTTATACTTAACTTGTTTCTGAATTGCAGGCAATTTTTAAAACTTTGATTATTATTTAAATCTAGTTGGAAGAAGTCAGATTCTTGAGTTTTGACATTTTTCTTTAGACAAAAGAGAAAAATTGTTTATTTTCAACTTTTTTTTATAAATTGGAACGGAAATTATTTTATCTTTAACGTTTTAAATCAACTGGAAGGGGGGCATTTTCGGATTTAAAAAAAGGACTTTTTGCTAACAGTTTAATTCTGAACTATAGTGAGGACATTTGCGTTATCAAAATTTGTATTGGGTTGAAAAAAGGAAAATTTAGGTATTTAATTTCTTTCTGAATTAAAGGTAATTTTTTAATTTTTATCATTTTGATTGATATTTTAGTTGAGTTGAATGTAGCGAGATTTTTTATTTTTAAAAAATTTTGTTCAGAAAAAAGAGACGAATTTTTTTATTTTAATTTTTTTTCTGAATTAGAAGAGAAATTTTCTATGTTTAGCATTCAATTCAATTCGAAGAAAAGAAATTTTCGAACTTATTTAATTTCTGAACTAGAAGAGAGATCTTTTGTTTTTCACCTAATTTTGATTAAGAATAGGCATACTTTGCATTTCTAATTTTTTTATTGAGTTGGAAGCGAGAAGATTTTTTTCTGAATTGGCGAAGGGAGTGTTTTTTATTTTAAACAATTTACTTAGTATTTTATTAAAGTGCAAGTGGGGCCTTAATTTCAAAATTTTCCTTGTGCTGAAAGTGAAAAATTTAGTAATTTCGATCTTTTTCTGAATCAGAATAGAGACATTTTGTATTTTTAACTTTTATCAGGTTTTTTATTTTTAACTTTTTGAACAAATTGTATGATTTTAATTTTTCATATTTAATTTCTTTCTGAATTGGAAGTGAAAATTTTTTGCATTTAACATTTCTATTTATATTTCAATTTAATTGACGGGGCCAAAATCTATCTTTTAGGCCATCTTTCTAATTAAAAAGTATCAATTAAAAAAAATTTTATTCTGAATTGGTAGAGGGACGTTATTTATTTTTGATATTTTTATCGAGTTGGAAAATAGGAAATTTTTGTATTTTATTTGTTTCTAAATCAGCTGCAATTTTTATATTTTGAACAAATTGATTAATATCTTTTCTAGTTTAAGGGGGTCAGATTACTTATTTCAGCCATTTTTCTCAAAACAGAAGGAAAGAATTTTTTATTTTTTTAAAAAGAAATTTGCATACTTCATTAGTTTCTGAATTGAAAGAGAGAACTTTTGCTTTTAATTTAATTCCAGAATTGAATAAGTGACATTTTTTACTTTTGATATTTTTATTGAATTGAAAGGGACGAAATTTTGTTTTCAAACTTATTCTAAATCAAGAAAAGAATTTTTTTATTTCTACATGTTCATTGAGTTGAATGTAATCAAATTCAGTATTTTTAAAATTTTTCTTGGGACGAAGAAAAGGGAGACGTTTTAATTTGATCTGTCTCTAAATTTTTCAGTTTGAAATGTTTAACTTATATCATTCTCAGGTTTAAAATTGCATCCATCGTACTTTATTCAGGAGGAGCTTGTGGGGAGAGAAATTAGGGAAAGTGAGAGGAAATAAGGGATGGAAAATTAGAGGAAGTGAGTGGAAATCAAATCGGAATCAGGGGAAGTAGAAGAAGTGAGGGAAAATAAGAGGAATGGAAGTAGTGTACATGAGGGTAAATAATATGTGGGAAGCAGGGGAACTGAAGGATGGAAGAAGTAGAGGAATGGAGAGGAAGTAAGAGCAGCTTAAGTAGTGGTAGTGAGGGGAAAGTGGGGAGAGGAAGTGGTGGGAAATTAGAGAACTCATTGGAAGTGCGGGGGCCTATAAAGAAAATGTGAGTTTGCAGAGTAAGGAAAGAGATCGTTGAGGAAGGGATTGTATTAAGTAACTCAATTGTATAGAGAAGACATTGCTGAAAAGTGTTCAGAAAATTGAGTAATATGGGTTGAGTAGGGGGTAAAAAATCGGGACAAAATGCGTAACGTAATTTATAGACGGCTCCTCACAATCCATAAGAAAATATTGAGATGTACTAGAGGATTTACTTCTTTTCCCAAAAGACATCCTTTATAGCAGCTTCTTTGACCCTCGATCATATTATTCAAAATTTGAGGAAGATTTGTCTGGTTGGGGGTAGGACAGGGAAGGGGTCAAGGTTTTTGGACATTAAAACCAAAAGTTTTTAGCACTTGCGAGAGTTTGTGTGTTTCCTGAAGCAATCTCCTTTCTGGGAAGTCATATAGAGAATTAGAGAGCAAGTAGAGACTCTCGGGGTCGATCCCGTTGGGCTCAAGACCCCCGGCAGGCAAACCCTGCGTGTCTAGTGTTTCTCCCCGCGGACAGACACAGTAGATTAGATCTTAGCCACTAACTATATGAGCTTCTCAGATTACCGTTCTCCTTTTTTCTTTTCTTTTTTTGTGGCAAGTTGGCGTGCCACGCAGGGCGGCTCCCGTTTTACTCTTTCCCATCTTCTTTTTTTATACCTAGCATCCTATCATCCTCTTCTTCTGCAATTTACTATTCAGCAATGTCTACAGCCTTTAATTTTTGACCGATTTGAAACTGAGTTTTTTAGAACAGAAGAGTATCAAGCTCTTAATAAACCTGCGAAGCGATATTTCAACTTTTTTTTACTATTCACCCTATTTTATTAGCAACAAATTTACAAGAATTGTGCATTTGTAAGGTAAATCTTCTTTCAGCTCAGCTCTTAACCCTTATGTAACTGTACACCTAAGTGGAAGTAAAACCACAGTATGCGAAGAATGAAGGAAACTTATTTATGATAATCTCATTGTAATAAACAAATTTTAAACAATTTACATATTTTTCACACAAAAAATTATTTGCTGTCTAATGTGCATCGCAGTATGATCTATGAGTTATTGAACTCTAAAAAGTATAATGAAAGAAGAATGAAAGAATGAATGAAGAAATGAAGAAATTTAAAAGAAGAAGAATGAAAGAAATTGGTTTATGACAATTCCACTGTAATGAACAAATTTGAACAACAATTTACATATTTTTTCACAAAAAAAAATTATTTGCTGTTTCATATGCATCGCAGTATCATCTAAGACTTATTGAACACTTGAGAATAGAATGAAAGAAGAATGAAGGAATCAATGAAGAAATGAAGGAATTTAAATGAAGAAGAATGAAAGAAATTGATTTATGACAACTTCGCTGTAATGAACAAATGCTACAAACAACTTATATATTTTTTCACGCAAAAAAATGATTTGCTGTCTAATATGCATCGCAGTATCATCTAAGACTTATTGAACTCTAAAAAATAGAATGAAAGAAGAATGAAAGAATGAATGAAGATATGAAGAAATTTAAAAGAAGAAGAATGAAAAAAATTGGTTTATGACAATTTGACTGAAATGAAAAAATTTGAAAAACAATTTATACATTTTTTTCGCGCAAAAAAATTATTTGTAGCCTAATATGCATCACAGGATCATCCAAGACTTATTGAACTCTGGAAAATAGAATGAAAGAAGAATGAAAGAATGAATGAAGAAATGAAGAAATTCAAGTGAAGAAGATTGAAAGAAATTGGTTCATGACAATTTCACTGTAATGAACAAATTTGAACAACAATTTACATATTTTTTCACACAAAAAATTACTTGCTGTCTAATATGCGTCGCAGTATCATCTAAGACTTATTAAATACCAAAGAATAGAATGAAAGAAGAATGAAAGAATGAATGAAGAAATGAAGAAATTCAACTGAAGAAGATTGAAATAAATCGATTTATGACAATTTCACTGTAATGAACAGATGCCACAAACAACTTATACATTTTTCACACCAAAAATTATTTGCTGTCTAATATGCGTCGCAGTATCATCTAAGACTTATTAAACACCAAAGAATAGAATGAAAGAAGAATGAAAGAATGAATGAAGAAATAAAGAAATTCAAATGAAGAAGATTGAAAGAAATCGATTTATGACAATTTCACTGTAATAAACAAATGCCACAAACAACTTATACATTTTTTCACGCAAAAAAATTATTTGCTGACTAATATGCATCGCAGTATCATATAAGACTTATTGAACTCTGAAAAATAGAAGAAAAGAATGAACGAAGAAATGAAGAAATTTGAAAGAAGAAGAATGAAATAAATTGTTTCATGACAATTTCACTGTAATAAACAAATTTGACGAAAAATTTACATATTTTTTCACACAAAAAATGATTTGCTGTCTAATATGCATCGCAGTATCATCTAAGACTTATTGAACACTAGATAATAGAATGAAAGAAGAATGAAAGAATGAATGAAAAAATTTTAAAGAAGAAGAATGAAAGAAATTAGTTTCTGACAATTTCACTGTACTGAACAAATTTGACAAACAATATACATATTTTTTCACACCAAAAATTATTTGCTGCCTAATATGCTTATTTTCATGACGTTTTAAATAATAAACTCATGATGTTTGTACCAATACTAAAAGACACATTTTTTTGTTAGCGAACATTACTAATTTGAAACGGTTAATTTCAATAATTTTCTTAATTGGATGTGACGGGTAATATGTAATAAGTCAAAGAAATTATTAAGTCATGAGCGTTGGAAGAGTGATTTTGAATTTTATTATTTATTGCTTATCTTGAATTTACCATTGCTTATTATTATTATCATTCAGCGTTTCTTCTCCGTAGGTCATAGAACGTTTTCATATATTTTGTACTATACATATCATCAAAACGAATAAAAATACTCATAATATTGGTAAATTCAAAAATTGAAAATTTTTCTCTTGCAAACGTAAAACAACTTATCAAATCTGCATATATGTCATAATTTTATTTGGTCACAGAGTATTTCTAAAGCCGCCAATCGATTCATCTTATCAGAATGCACAAAGAATCTTATAATGTTGCTATATTCCTAATAAGTAAAACAAATGTACTTATAAATGAAAAACTGAAAACTTCATCAATTCAAAACTGAATCAATCTTAACTTTTTTTGTTGCAAAAATACCTATTTTATTAAAATCTACGTACACAATTTTTGTTCTTCAGTATAACTAAAATTTGCGAAAAAATTTGCATCTAAAACGGCTCTTGAGTGATATATAAAATTTAAAATAATTTTATCTTATCTGGCTCTAAGCTGGACCAACAAAGTCTATTATTTAGGACTACAATGCTTAATAAGGAAGCAATTGTTCTGAAGAAATTTATTTTCAAATAATTTTTTCTTTCCGAAGATCTATGATGTGATCGCAATGCGACATGATAATGCGAGCTGCTCTTTTGCCTCTGGCCAGTCGAGACATTACCGCCCTCTTGATTTTATAAATATACGTTATAATAAACGTGGGCGTCACCAGACTCACGTTATTATTTAAGAGACAAGCATGCATAATCTCATCTAATTTGTATCTCTATTATTTTTCATTCCCAGTCCATATTGGAGAGCCTATAAAAAATTCACAAACACAAAAACATTTTTTACCCCAAGGGGCTGTTCAAAAACTACGTCACGGTATTTTATAACCTTTTTACCCCTCCTCTTTTTCGTCATGGATCATCACAAAAAGCTTGAAGGATGATAACACAGATAGGAACAATTTTTCGGAAAAATAGGAGAACAATAGGGGAATAAATTTTTTTCAACGAACGAGTTGAGTTTTCCAGCTGAAAATCCAAATTTTTGGAAAGCAGTTGACTTTTTAAGAAGAGATGACTTCTCAACAAAATAGTTTGATTTTGGAAGTAATAGTTGAATTTTCCTCATGTGAAGATCAATTTTCAACCAAGTGGCGGAATTTTCTATTATAGGAGATGAATTTTCAACAAAACATTTGAATTTTCGGAAAAAGATGGCTTTTTAGGAACATATTTGAATTTTCAACAAAGTAAGAAAATCTTTGACAGAATAGTCGATTTCGAATTTGAATATTTAAATTAAACGAAATTATTATTATCGATCAAACGATTACATTCACAATAAAATAGTTGAACTTTCAAGAAAGGTATAAATTTTCAACGAAATAGTTGAATTTTCGCAATACAAAGACAAGTTTTCAACTATTTTTACAGAAGTAGTTTAATCTTATACCCAAAAAAACATTCTTCAGAAGGCATTCAAATTTTTATCCAAAGAAGAGGAGTTTTCAACTGAGAACTTTTCTGCCATAAAAGATAAATTTTCTATCCAGTGGGACGAGTTTTCTGTCAAAAAAGAAACGTGAATATTTAACGAAACTGTTTAATTTTCAAAAAAATGTCTTTCTAACAAGATAGTCAGATTTTTAACAAAATAATGAAGTTTTTAAAAAATAGTTGAACTTCTCACTAAAAAGTTGTCTTTCCAACAAAATAATGAAGTTTTCAACAGCATAGTGGAACTTTTAACCAAATATTTCAATTGAAAAAAAATAATTATCAACAATTGAACAGCAGTTGCATTCTCAAAAAATTTGTTGAATCTTCGAGCCGAAAAGACGGAATTTTTAGAAGGCATTTCATTTTTCATCCAAGGAAGATGAATTTTCAACCCATAACTTTTCTATAAAAAACTATCAACTAATTTTCAAAAGAAAAGTTGAATTTTTGAAAAAAGGAGACTTTTTTAACAATATAGTTGATTGTTCAAGAAAATAAGTGAATTTTCAACAAAATAGTTGAACTTCTAACTACATAGTCGAATTTTCCACCAAAGATCTTCATATAATATTACATAAGGAAATTAATTTTTAACAAAGTAGTTCAACTTTGTACCAAGTAGTTGAGTATTCAATCAACCAGATTAATTTTCTACCAAAAAATGAAAATGTATATCAAAATACACAATTTTTCTACCAAATAGTTGAATTTTGATATAATTTTTTAACTGAATATAGAACATTTAAATTTCCTGTTTGAAAAACTAATTTTCAAATATAATAAAATATTTAAAAACAAAAAAATATATAATCTCCTACCCTAAATGGAATCATCAAATCTTTAGTTGAAAAAATTACTTTCTAGTAAAAAAAGGAATTATCTACTAGTTGAATCCATGGAAATAAGAAAATTTTTTAAAAATTAGTAGAATCCTCAACAGAATACATGCATTTTTAAGAAACTAGTCAAGTTTTCGAGCGGAAAAGGCAAATCGTTGAGAAAAAGTGAATTTTCAAACAAGGAAAAAAAAAGAATTTTCAAAAAGAAAAACAATTTTTGATCAAGAAAGAATTATCTTCAACGAAATGGTTGTCTTTTCAACTAAAAAAGATGAATTTTTGAACAAAAATGGAATGGTTAAATTTTCTGTTTAAAAAATTAATTTTCAAAAAAACGAATCTTCAACCAGTTGAATATAATTAGAAAATATAAATTAAAAAAAAATAGTAGAATCCTTAAGCAAGATGATGAACTTAGAAAAAATGTATTTTCGACCTAAATAGCAGATTTTGAAACAATTCACATCAATTTTTTACCAAATAGTCGAATCATCAATAGACAAAGGACATATTTGTAAACCAAAATGGTGCGGTTAACTTTACAGATAAAAAAATTATTTTTGCAGGAAAAAAAATAATGATCAACAAAATAATTGAATTTTTGAATACATATTTTAATTTTCAAACAAATACCTTGTGCGTCTACCAAAGTAATTTAATTTTCGTTCAAAAATACTATGTTTTAACAAAAAAGTTAATCTTCGTCCAGGAAGTTTGACTTTCTACCCAATTGTTAAAGTTTCAAGACAAAAGGATGAATTTTCTACAAGATGGATGAATTTTTAATCCAAAAATAATGCATTTTCGAAAAAAAAAATATAAATCTCGGACGAGAATTTAATTCACGATCAAATAGTTGGATTTTAAAGAAAAATGATGAATCTTCAAACAAAAAGGACGAATTTTGTAGAAAATAAATAAATTTTTGACCAAAAAGTTAATTTTTTAATTAAGGATATTAATTGTTTGCTAAGAAAGATGAATCATTAGCAAAATAAATTAATTTTTAATCAATTTTTTGAAACTTCAACTAGAAAAGATGAGTTTTCGCTTTTCAACTTAAAATATTAATTTACAACGAAAAAGGGAACAATTGCATTTTCAGGTAAGAAAATCAATTCTCAATCAAAAAGGAAAAGAATTTTTAGCGTAATATATGAATTTACAACAAAAAGTTGATTTTTTCATACAGAAGATTAATTTTTCATCAAAAGGACGAATTATTAACAAAATAAATCAATTTTCAACCAATAGCCGGAATTTTCAACCAAAAATTATGAATTTTCAACCACATACTTAATTTTTTAACCTATAAAGATAAATTTTCACCCAAAAAAGATTTGAATCCGAAGTGAGAAAAAATTGGATTAATTTTCGACTATGCAATGAATTTTAAACCAAAAAACATGAATTCTCAACAAGATTAATTATCATACAAAAAATTAAAAATACTTATTCTCAGCAGGATAGATAAATTTTCAAATCAAAAGTAGATTTCTCAACCAAGAAGATTGATTTTTCAATAAAAAGAGGAATCATTAACAGAACACATATACTTTGAACTGAAAAAGATTAATTTTAAACCGAATCCTAGAATTTTCAACTAAAAAAAGATCAATGTTCAAATGGAAGTAGAATAATTAAATTTTTATTGAAGAAAAATAGTTCTTCAACAAAAGCGAAATGAATTTTCAATGAAGTAGTTCCATTTTCGACAAAATGATAAAATTTTTCATCAAATTTTCTATTTTTTAATGAAACTAGATGATATCCGAAAAAAATTGTGGTCTTTTCAGCTGAAGGAAATTAATTTTCAACCAAGAATAGTTGGATTTTCTTATAAGGTTTCTATTGAATTAGTTGGCATTTAAGCAAACAGAAAAAAACGAGAAAAATTGGAAGTTTCTTAAATCAGAGAGAATAAGAATTTTTGCAAGAAGCGAAAAAGAGGGGAATAGGGTAAAGTGTGCTAAGCCTCAAATATAAAAGTGATTTTTAAACTTGTTATGTTATTCTTTTTACTGTACT
>JAWWEA010000038.1:68920384-68930701 GCA_035222095.1 Andricus quercuspetiolicola | reverse complement strand
TTGCACACTTGTGGGCTGGAAACGCTTTTATCTCCACTACTTACCCCTACGTACTGACTATAAATTGACCTATACTACTTATATCCTCATAAAATAATGCCACTACTACTACTACTACTACTACTACTCATACACTATTTTTCTGACTATACACTGACCTGTACTACTTACACACTCGTGGGCTACAAAAAGGTCAATTTTCAACCAACAGAGAATTATTTTCAAAGAATACAGATGACTTTTCTACCATAAAAGATTAATTTTCAATCCAAAAGGACGAATTTTGCAAAAAACAGGTGAATTTTTGACCAAAAGGATGACTTTAACAAAATAGTTGCATTTTTACTGAATAGCAGAATTTTTAACCTACAAATAGGAATTTTCAATCTAGAAGATAAATTTTTAACACACAAAGATAATTTCTCAACAAAATATATGAATTTTTATCTGAACAGTTGATTGGTAAACTAAAAAAAATAAATTTTCAATAAAAATTCTTCTGTTTAGGAATCTTGTTTTCTGAAAAAATAAAATCGAATATCAACCATTTGAACCCACAACTAGAATGATGAATTTTCAATAAAATACATAAATTTTCTATCGAATAGTTAAATATTCAACTGATAATAGAAAAATGTTAAACCAAAAATGGGATTGCCACATTTTCAGATAAAAAATTAATTTTTATAAAAAAAGAGCGAATATGCAACAATAAATTTTAATTCTTAAATAAATAGCTTAATTTCTAAACAAGTAGTTTAACTTTCTATCAAAGTAGTTGAGTTTTCGAATAAAAATGTGAATTTTCAACTAAATAGTTGAATTTTCAATCCGAAAATAAAAATTTTCAACAAAAAAGTTAACATACGACTAAATAGTTTAATTTTCAACTACAAAAATGATTCTTCAACAAGAACAAAATATCCATTTTTTACGAAGTAGTTCAAAATTAAACCAAGTAGTCGACTTTTCATTTAAAAAAATGAATTCTCATGTAACATACAATAATTCATATTTGAGAAAAAAAGTTTCAATTTTAAATAAAAAATGGTTGAATTTAACCAAAAAAGTGGAAATTTTTACAAAATAGTTGAATCCTCAACCATAACAGATGGACTTTGAAGCAAGCAGTTGTGTTTTAAGCCAAAATGGGTGAATTTTTAACCAAGAAGTTGATTTGTTACTAAAAAGAGGAATTTTCGAGAAATTCCATGAATTTTCCAAAAAAAAATATAAATTTCAATTTACAATATTAATTAAAAAAAAAGAAACTCTTACATTTTTGGTAAAGAAAATTAATTCTCAACCAAAAAATAAACGAGTTCTCAGACAAATAGTTAAATTTTCGAACAAGGAGATAAATTTTCATCTAAAATCATGAACCTTCATAAACAACGAATTTTCTAGAAGAGATTTCAACATTCAACCAAAGCGATGTATTTCGAACCAAAAAGTTGATTCTTCAATCAAGAAGATATCTTCTATACAAAAAAAATAAATCATGAACTAGATACAATGAATCTTTAACTAAACAATATGAATTTTAAGCTCAACAATACAAATTTCCAATAAAAAAATAAATTGTTAAATTTTCCGTTGAAAAATTAATTTTCTACCAAAAATGAAACGAATTTTTAACAAAATAATTACATTTTCAATTAAATAGTGGAATATCTAACCAGTCAAGATTAATTCTGAACCGCATTTAAAAAGAAGGGGGGGGGGGTCAGTTTCAGTGTCACATGACATTTTGAGGGGATGGGGATCACCGAAATGTCAGAAATTGTCCCAAGAGGGAGGGGTGAGCAAAAAATCACTAAAAAATGCGTCACGTAATATGTGGACGCTCCCTTTCCCACCCTGCCTGACTACGAATTGACCTGTACTACTCGCACTCTATGTGTCCTTTTATAGGCTCACCTGTGCTACTTACACCCCCACAAGTAGGTTAAACTTTTAACTATACTACTCAACCCCACTATCTGACTATATATTCGCCTGTACTACTGTCACTCTGTTTGTCTGGATAAACACTGTCCTGCACTACTTACACCTTAGTTGGATTACTAAACTTTTAACTCCACGACTGAACTTCATTGGCTGACTATGCATTGATCTATACTACTCCGGCGGTGTGTGTTCGATTATACACCGACCTATACTGCTTACACCGTCGTAGGTTTGTTGAACTTTTAACTATACTACTTACTGCAACTGTCTAGCTACATGTTGACCTGTTCTACTGTCACAATATTTGTCAGGGTATGCACAGACCTGCACTACTTAAATCATCATGGGTTGGTTACACTTTCAACTATACTACTTAACTCACTGTCTGAATAGCCTGACTATACATTGACCTGTACTACTCTCACCATATGTCTTGGATTAAATGCTGACTTGTTCTACTTACACCTTAGTGGGCTGATTATACTTTTAACTCTATTAATTACCCAACTACCTCAGTATACATTGACCTGCGCTACTCCTTTCTCTTTGTCTGACTATACACTGACCTGTACTACAACATCAACTTGCTGACTGATTAATGATAACTCGACATTTTTTACAACAAATGCATGCTTTCAGACACGATTGGAACACAGCCGCGGTTTCTGCAAGTTTGGAAAATTCATTTTTATTTTACTATGAATTTGTGAAATTTTGGAAAATTACGGAAAGGAAAATTTGTAAAATTGACGGAAATTAAAAGTATCCAAAAATTTTGAAAATGTCCAGAAATTTTTGGTAATCTATAGTAATTTATGGCAATTTATGGGATATCATGCACGTTTTATAAAAAAATACGAATTTCTGAAAATAAAAGACCCTTGGGTCCTGTTATTTTCTTTTTTACCTGAAAAGCCACTTTGTAAAATTTGGTCCCGATCAAAAACATTTTTCTGAGGAATTCTACAGAAATTTCCTGGAAACCCCGAAAAAACATTTTTTTTCTTGATTTACTGCAAAAGGATTAGGTTTATTAAAGAATTGTTACTTTTTTTTATTAAACCAACCCTTTTCGAAAAAAATTGAAAAACGAGTGAAAAAAAAGAAAAAATGTAATTGATATACTTCAAAATCTGTTAGCATTTGAAATTTTATTTGTTAGTGGACTCCGTAAAGAATATGAATCATTATTTTCTACCCTCAAATTCGTGAATTTTTCATTGCTATTCAAAATTTCTCAAAACATATTATTTTTGAAATTCAAATTTAAATATATTTTCTTCAATCCCTAGTGAAAAAATAGTTTAAAAGGATAAAGGAAATTCAAACAGTTTTACATAATACTATAACTACATATAATAAATTACAACAAAAATTATGAATTTGGCATGTGTGTGTACTCCATTGTAAGCTTTGTTTGTTGTACTTTATTGTGGCCGCAATAATTAACAATAAAGTTCAAGACATTTTTAGTCTTTTCATCAAAATATATGTTTTGCTTTCGACCTAGAATAACAAATATTTGAATGAAATAATCTCTTTCAAATTGAAAAAAGTTAAGTTTAACTTAAAGTTCTCAAAATAAAAGTTTTTTATGGTTTAGAGGTTATTACATCTTAATATTTCGTAGATTAAACATAAAAGATTTCTTGTAACAATAATAATAAGCAAAGTTTAACGTAAAATTATCTCCTCACCGTGTTTTGAATATTTGATCATCCTGGTGCTAAAAAAACAACTTTTTTTAATGTAAAAATTGTAAATTCTTGTATACTTTCTTGTATAATGTTGTCGGTTTTTTGAAATGTTTGCTCGCATCTTCGAGCCGCATCGATTTCTCAAATTAGAAACTTTTCCTCACCTACCATAACCTACCATTACTACAAAAGTATTGGGTTTATTAAAAAATTTTAATTTTTTTCATTAACCCTATCCTTTTCGAGAAAAATTGAAAAAAGAGTTTTTAACAAAATGGTTCAATTTTCTACCAAAGAGGTGAATTTTCAACTAAAAATATAAATCTCCACCAAAAAAATGATTTCTTAACGAAGTGTTTTAACCAAAATTTTCAAACAAAATAATTGAATCTTCAAGTAAAAAAGATTAATTTTCAACTAAACAGTTGAATTTTCATCCAAGAAAGGTGTAATTTTTATTGAAAAAGGTGAATTTTTAAATCAAAAAGGAAAATTAAAAAAAAAAATATTTGAATTTTCATCCAGAGAAGATTTTAGTTTTACATTTCAACATCAAAAATATGAGTTTTAAAGAAGTAAATTTTCTATGATGATACTTGAACTCTTAACCCCAAAAAGACGAAACATAACAGTACTAAATTTGATGTAATTGTTCGCATCTTCGAGACGCATGGATCGATCCATTGACGTACTTTCGGTGGAAATTATTGATTAATCAATAACTAATAACCTAAATATTATTGACAAATTTAACAAATTTCTAAACTTCCCAACTGTTTACACTTTTAAAAACTGCAAAGATTTAAAAATATTATTTATTTGCACTTAAATGTGTTTCTCAAAAATTATGCAATATCGTAATAATCATCTGTATCTTTTTTCACGATTCCAATGACATAAAAAACTAATTTTTTGATTTTTTGCAGATAACGGTGTTTTCAAAATCACGGCAGTATAGCTGTGAGAATTCTTATCGTGATTACCATCAATTGGTTAACCCAAATAGGTACTTTCGAATCATCCTATGAAGACGAAGTGAATTTTGCAGAAGATATTTTTGACAGTACGTGTCGATATCGTATGTGAAAGTTGCGAAAGGACTATGGACGTCAGATATTGAAATTCACGTGAAAACCTCTTGAATTTCGTTCACACTTTTCTATTTCACATATGTACATTAGGGTGGTCCAAAATTTTGTCTTTTTTGAATTTTAATGCATATCGCCCGAAAATTTGTCTAAATACACAAGAAATAAATTCATTTTTTTTGTTGAAAAAAATGATATATGGAAGTGGCGCAAGCCCCATAAAGTTTAACGCGTATTTTCCATAAGAAAAAATACGTTTTTGTTAGCTTTATACAGAATCCTCAATATTAGCTGAATCGAGGTGAAACTAAATATTTCTTTTTACAAATTGGCATAGAATAGAAATACTCGTACAATACTACTTTTTGAATAACACCCTCATAAGTCTGTTTGATCGGATCCCAAAAAAACCAATTAGAAAAAAAAACAAATCAGAAAAGAACAAATTAGTGTAAGTTAAATAATTAATTAAAGTTAAGAAAATTAATTGCTGAAACAATTTATTATTATTGTCAATAATACTCAATTTGAATGACAAGAAAGTTGCTATTTTTTCTGAAATTTACAACTATTTGTCTACTTTTCAGTTACGGTAAGTTAATAATTAATGCAATTTAGCAAAAATAATTATTTAAACAAATTATTATTGTTTATAACTATCTTCTCTTAGAGTGATACTAGAAAATTGCTTTTTTTTTTTTAAAATCTTTAGTTTTACTTTGACTTTTTAGTTAAGAAGAAATAATAAATGAACCTCAATAAGAATAATTTTTTAAATAGTATTGTATCTTTTTTAGTGAATTATTTTTGTTTTTTCCCAATTCATAAAAAAATTAATTTAAACAAAAAGCTTTCTTACACAAGAGACAAAAACAAAGAACGGAGTAATTAGTAGTAGCTGGGAGGACTAGGTCTGCAATTGGCTTGTAAAAGTTTTGCTTTGAATTACAGCAAGAAGTTTATTGCAAAGCGTAAAAGAAAAATTTGAAATTGCATATATTTTTATATCAGCCCCCCCCCTCCTCCAGCAAAATATATTCTCGAAAAAGTAAGAGATGATTTCAAATATGTTTCTCTCTAATGTTTATTTACTAGTTGTTCATAACTAAAAAGAGAAAGCAAAGTTAAGCATTTCAGAAAAAGCTGCAACTTTCTAGCACTTATCTAAGAAAAGATGTTTATGAAAAATAATAAATTGTTTGAACAACTATTTTTGTTAACATGCATTAATTATTACCTTACAAAAAGAAAAGTGGACGAAAAGTTAAAAATTTCTGAAAAAGCCGCAACTATCTAGTATTAATATGGAAACAGTTAGCAATAAACAATTAAAATTTGTTTAAATGATTATTTTTGTTAAATTAAATGTAATATTAACTCACTCCAAATGAAAAGTGGACAGAAAGTTGAAAATTTCAGAAAACACTGCAATTTCTATCATTATTCAAACATAATATTATCAAGAACAATATTAAATTATTGAAACAATTAAGTTTGTTAACATTGATGAACCATTACTTTACTTTAGTTGAAACTTGAACAAAAAGTGGAAATTTTTTTTAAAAAATCGCGACTTTCTATCTCTATTCTAAGAGAAAATTTCTGAAAACAATATTAAATGTTAAAAAAAATTATCTAAACATCTCATTATTAATATGAAGTAATATTTCATGTGTTAGAAACAATTTGCATTTGAAAAACTGCGAAAAAATCATAATTAGCGCCAAGAACTCTCAAAACCCATTTCTTAACTTATGAGGTTTCTTTCGAACCATATAAAACAGACTTATGGGGATGATAATTAAAAAGTAATATTTTTTTCGTATTCAATGGCTGATTGTGAAGAGAGATGTTGAGTTAAAAAAGAAAAAATTCCAACAAAGTAGTTCAATGTTTACGCACGCAGTTGAATTTTCAATTAAAAAAGATCAGTTTTCAACAAAATAGTTAAATTTTCTACCAGAGATGTGAATTTTCAACAAAAAAATATGAATCTTCAACAAAAAAATGATTTCGTTGGTTGGTTGAACTTTTAACTATACTATTTACTCCCACTGCCTGACTATATGTTGACCATTTCTACTACCACTCTATTTGTCCGATGTACACTGACCTGCACTACTTAAAACCTCACGAGTTGATTACACTTTCAACTATACTACTTAAAACTCTGCCTGACTAGCCTGACTATACATTGACCTGTACTACTGTCACGCTATAACGAAATATCATTAAACGCTGACCTGCACTACTCCTACTCTCTTTGTCTGACTATACGCTGACCTGTATCACAAGATCAACTTGATCACTTAATAAATTTTCGACATTTTTTTATAACAAATGCATGATTTCAGACACGATTGGAACACAGGCACGGTTTCTGCTCACATGGAGGAAACTTGGAAAATTCATTTTTATATTATTATGAATTTTAGAAATTTTGGATAATTACGGAAAGGACCGCGTACAGCATACATTTAAAAGTAGATTTCGGTGCATTTCACTGCCACTCATTTATTGTTTAGTTCATGAAACTAGAAAAAATGTCCTGAAAGGATATGGAGCAATTGTGATTACTTTTTTTGGCGAGGCTCTTTTGGAAATTTATGGTAAACTTATAAACTACCCAAATTTTTGAAATGATACAAATTTGTGAAATGGACGGAAATTCAAAGTGTCCAAAAATTTTGAAAATTTTCCGAAATTTTCGATAATTTATAGTAATTTATTGTAATTTATCGGATACCATGCACTTTTTATAAAAAATACGAATTACAGAAAACGAAAGACCCTAGGGTCCTATTATTTTCTGTTTTATCTGAAAAGCCACTTTGCAAAATTTTGTCCCTATCAAAGACAAATTTTCTGAGGAATTCCAAAAAAAATTGCCTGGAAACCTGGAAAAAACTTGTTTTTCTTGATTTGCTACAAAAGTACTGGATTTATTAAAAATTTTTACTTTTTTCATTGACACAATCCTTTTCGAGAAAAATTGAAAAAAACGTTTTTAACAAAATAGATGAACTTGCTACCAAAGAGGTGAATTTTCAAATAAAAATATGAATCTTCAACAAAAAAATGATTTCTTAACAAAGTGGTTTAACCAAAATTTCCAAAGAAAATAGTTGAATCTTCAAGTAAAGAAGATTAATTTTCAACTACACAGTTGAATTTTTATCCAAGAAAGGTGGAATTTTTACTGAAAAAGGTGAATTTTTAAATCAAAAAGGAAAATTAAAAAAAAATATTTGAATTTTCATCCAGAGAAGACTTTAGTTTTACTTTTCAACATCAAAAATATAAGTTTTAAAGAAGTAAATTTTCTATGAAGATACTTGAACTTTTAACCCCAAAAAGACGAATTTTCAAGAAAACAGTTGACTATCCAACTAAAAAGTATGACTTTTTGACTAAATTTTTGAATTTTCAACTAAATAGTTCCATTTTCGTCAAAAAAACATGAAATTTATACTAAAAGAGATCAATTTTTAAATCAAAAATATAAATTTTCAAAAAAATAGTTGAATTTTCATCCCAAAATGTTTTTAGTTGACTTTTCAACATCAAAATATTAATTTTAAATAACATGTAAATTTTGTATAAAATAGTTGAATTTTCAACCAAAGATTTGCATTTTTATCCAAGAAGGATAAATTTCTACTAAAATAGGTGAATTTTTAAATCAAAAAGACAAACAAAAAATAGTTAAATCTTCATATAAAAAAGATTTCAGTTGACATTTCAACATCAAAATTTTAAACAACAAAAATTTTAAGCAAAATTTTAAGCAAGAAGTAAATTTTCTTCGAAAATAGTTGAATTTTCAACACTGAATGCTGTTTTTGAAAACATAATTCGAGCTGAAATTATATTCTGAGAATCAATAATAAGGAAATAAGTATTATTAGTTTGTTTTTAAATTTATATAAATATAATTTCTATAAGATTCTTGGGAACATTAAATAATATTTTTGAATATTTCAAATGTGTCAAAAAAAAATCTGAAAGATTAGAAAGATTTTGTTTATTCATTTTATAATATTTTGAAAAATATTAGGAAAAATTTGAGCCTTTAAAAGATGTTCAGGATATTTAGAAGTTAGGAAGAAATAAAAAAATATTTGATAAATTTTCGGAACTGCTTGCACATTTTAAAATATTTATGATCGATTTAGAACGTCTTAAATTCCTAAAAATGTTTTAACTGACTCGAATTTTAAAATTAAAAAATTTTCAAAAACTATTCAAAATGCAAAAAATTGACTTATGATCTTCTAAATTTTCCCAGGAGTTTTAAGAAAATTTGTTTCTTGTCTTGAAACCTTTCGAAATTCTTCTAAAGCTTCTAAAGTTTATTTTTGAAATCTTTAAGAATCCACATTTTTAAAAATGTTTTAAAGTTCAAAATTCTTCTTAAATCTCTTCACTTCTTCTGAATATTTTTACAATTCGATTAATTAAATTTTTTTTTTCAATTTTACCAAATTAAAAAATTTTGCTTTAAAAAATCATTCAAAATCTTCATACTAATCTTAAGAAATTTTGTTGTCCAATTTGTCAGACCTTCTAAACCATCTAATCTTTGAAAATTATTCAAATTTTTCCTGGATTTTTTTAAATTTTTGCAAAATTAAAAAAATTGCCTCAAAATCTTTCACATTTTTCCTTGACAATTTTTCAAATCGTTTGAAATGTTTTGAAATATTTTTGAATAATCTCGCAAAATTAATTTTTCAAAATAAGAAATTACTTTAATTTTTCCTGGAAACCTACATTTTTTTTTATTTTCGTGAAAGCTTACAAAATTCCTAAAAAATCTTTACAAGTTTTAATAATTTTTTAATCGTTTTAAATTTTCTGAATCTCTTCAACTTATTCCATTTTTGTCTAAGATTATGTAATATGAAAAAATTGCAAAATTTTGCTTTAAAATCTTTTACAAACTTTTTAAAGCTTTTGGGAAATAATTGAAAATTTGTGGTAATTTTTTTAAATTTTCTCTCAGAATTCATCACAAAACAATCATTAAAAATTTTCCCATAAATCCTAAGTACATTCTTTTCATTCTCTTAACACCCCGCAAAATTCAGTTTACCTAAAAATTTTCTAAAGCCTGGAAAATTAAAAAAAATAGTCTCAAAGTCATCCATGATCTTTTTACACACATTTTGAAATCTTCAAAACTTAAAATTATTCTTTTAAAATAAAACCTAAATAATTTGAAATTTTTCCAGAAATCTTGAAAAAAATCCAATCTCCTCAAATCCTTCATAAATACTAGAAATATTCTAATTTTTTTTCGAATTCTTCAAAATAAGTTTTTGACCATAATTTAATCTTCCTTATCTCTTTGAAAATGTAAGAAAATATACAAATTATAGCGTGGTAGCAAAATGTTAAGAACATAATTATTTCCCATTATTAAACAATCATTTACAATTTAAATTTTCTTTTCTATCAGTAGTGTTTAAAATCAGTTAGAAATATATGTTATAATAAAGCGAAATTATTCATTTAGAAATTTTGATATAAAAAGTCGATAGTGCAGAAAATTCAGAAATTAAGAAAGTTACGTAATAAAG
>JAWWEA010000038.1:68846471-68860097 GCA_035222095.1 Andricus quercuspetiolicola | reverse complement strand
TCGGAGAAAAAGACTAGTTTTCAAGGGGGTAACTGCGATTACCCCTCAGTCTGCTAGTTTTCTCTCCCAAATAGTTAAATTTCTTAATTTGCATTTTACTTTTCGTTCCTCTGGAGAAACGCGTTTCTCCTAGGGCTCGTAAGGTGGGTGTAAATGAGAAGTTTTCAAAAGAGTTTAAAAATAAAAGGTTTTATGAATTTTTATTTCTGAAATAGTGGTTAGCAGCACTGATTCTCTGGCTTACAGTCGATGAATGTAAGACAGAGATTTGCCAGAAAATCAAAATTAATTTCTTTAATTTATAAAACCAAGAGAAATCATGCTAATCTTACACTCGTACTTGTCAAAGTCTTACACACCAGCTAAGGCATTTAGTTCCTTTTGTTTCAATATTTCCATATTTTGTTCAATATATATTTTTTAATTCAAAATAAAAAATATTTGGATTTAATCAACAACAATTAACTCCCAACAAAATGTTTTAAACCTCAACAGAAAAAGATGAATTTTCCACCCAACATTTGAATTATTAATGAAGAAAATTCGTTTTCTTCTAGAAAAGGTGAATTTTCAACAAGATACATAATATTGTAACCAATAGTTAAATTAATACATTTTTGAGCCAAGAATACAAATTTTCTATAAAACAGTTGGATTTTCAACAAAAAAATTACCTTTCAAACAAAACGAATTTATTTTATCCAGACAGCTACATATTTAACCAGAAAAGGTGAAATTTTTACAGCGAGAGATGAATTTCCAAACGAAAAATTTGTTAGTGAAGAAAGAAAAACAAAATTCAATCAGATTGTTGGATTTTCAACAAATCAGATCAATTTTGAACCAAACAATAAAAATTTTAACTAAAAAATACTCATTTTTACCGAGTTGGAGGCCCTTTAATCAATAAATCAAACAATTATGAAAAATCATCTAAAATAATTGAACGATGAATTAATAATAATTATTAATACAAATTACAAGGAATTATCCACTTGAAATTGAAGGACAATTGTTTATCTTTTAAGAAATAACTTAATTTATTATATAACGTCCATTATTTGAAATCCAAACACACCTCTTTCCGGGAGTTAAATCAATTTTATTATTTCAAACTGTAACTTGTCCAAAAAAAATCGTGAACGCGCCTGTTTTACGTTGTAAAACTTACTAAATACCACAAAAAATTCGCTCTATAGTTCAAATTATACATGCTGAATGGTACATTTAGCCATTTAATTTTTTGTGTAAGCAAATATATTAATGAATAAATAATTTTATAAAAGCTTATTTCAATAATTAGATGAACTTCAAAACAGCAACGATTAGTTTCTGCTATTATTTTCTAGGCTAAACATTTTTGAACAGGAAAGTTTTAAAAATTTGGAATTTTCAGGTTAAGAATCCATCTTTTTCTTGGTTAAAAATAACATTATTTGATTCAAGATTTAATTATTTTTTTTATTTAAAAATTTTGTTAAAAGGTCATCACTTTTAGATGAAAATTTGTCTTGACAAAAAATTTGTTTTCTCTAAAAATTCAACTATTTTGTCGAACACTCGTCCGTCGGTTTGGAAATATATTTCATTTTGTAGAAATTTCAGACGTTTTTGTAAAAATGCAACTATGTGGTTAGAAATTGCTTTTTTTATTGAAAAATTTTTTTTAGTTGAAGATTTTACTATTTAGTTGAAAATGCATGTATTTTGTTAAACATTTGTGTTTATTGGTAAAAAAAACTATTCTACTTGCTAAAAAATTGAACTATTTGTTTGAAAATTTATTTATTATTTTGGAAATTGGTCTTTAATCGTAGAAAATCATTTTTTTTCTAGAAATGCAACTGTTTGTTTGAAACTTAATGTGCTTTAGTTGAGGATACAAGGATTTCGATGAAAATATGTCCTTTTTTGTGTTAAATTCAACTGGTTTTAATTCAAAATAAAATTTTTGACTGAAATATCGTTTATTAAATTTTTTGTTGAAAATTAATGTTTTTAAGTTGAAAATGTAACTCTTTGCTTTGAAAGTTGAACTGTTTTCTTAAAAATCAATTTTTCTATTGAAGATTCATAATTTTAGTGAAAAATTTTTCTCTCTGGTTGGAAAGTGAACTACTTTGATGAAAAAATATACATTTTTTTAAAATTCATTTTTTAAGTGAACACTCAATTACTTGGTTTAAAATTCAACTTTTCTGTACAAAAATCATCTGTATGTCTTGAAAATTTAATATCTTGATAGAAAATCAAACTATATTGTAAAAAATTCTACTTTTTTGTAGAAAATTAATTTCTACTTTTTAATGAAAATTATTTCCTCTCACAAAAATTTACTATTCCATTTTTGGTTAATAATTGATCTTTTTAGTTTCAAAATTCAACTATTTGGTTTGAAAATTTAAAATTGGTGTAATTAGTAGGAAATTCATTTTCTTTTGTAGAAAATTAATCTTCTTGGTTGAAAATTGAACTAGCAGTTAAGAAATGTATGTATCTTTTATTGAAAATGGTTTTTTTTTTAAGTAGAAAATTTATTTTTTGGATGAAAATCTTCCTTGGTTGAAAACTCGCCTTTTTGATTCGAAAATTCATCTTTTTGTAATTTCATGTATTTTGGTTAAATTTAACGTTTTTTTCTTGAAAATTAAAATTTTTTCTTGGTAAAAATATTAACTATTACGTTTTTTGTTGAGAATTCATATTTTTAGGTTGAAAATTCAACTCTTTGATTGAAAGTTGAACTGCTTTCTCAGAAATTAATTTTTGTTTGTTTGTTAAAGAATAATAAAAAGTTTAGTGGGAAATTCATCGCTTCAGATAGAAACTGAATTACTTCTATAAAAATTAATTTTTTAATGCAAATTCAACTATACCAGTTTTTGTTAATAATTGATCTCTCTTAGATTCGAAATTCAAATTTTTGTTCGAAAATTCATCATTTTGGATCAAATATATTGCTCTTTTTGACTGAAAAATCTTTTTGTGTTCAAAATGCAACTGATGTTGAAAATTCGATTTTTGATTTAAAAATTAATCTCCTTGGTAGAAATTTGATTTTTTTCGGTTCAGCTTAACGTTTTTTTATTTGAAATAAATATCTGAAAAACTATTACATTCTTTATTAAGATTTCTTATTTTTTGGTTGTGATTTCAACTACTTGGTCGAAAGTTGAACTACTTTCTCAATTCATGAGAAAAATTAATGAATAAATTCACGAAAAAAATTTATTAAGCGAAAATTACGTAAGATCTAAGAGGGGGGGGGGGTGAAAACTTACGGACCCTAATGAAGGGGTGTACGTGGTTCAAAGTTTGAGAAAAAAATTGACGTTATTTAATTTTATATCATAAACTTCTTCATTTAAAATGGTATTCTTTTTTTTTATATCAAAGCACACATTTCTTCTTTTCCCATTAGATTTTTTTATGTTCCTTTCTTGACTCAAATTTATTTCCTCGTTTATTGAGAGTTAAATGTAATGAAACAGGAGGTTTCAAAGAGGATGTAAGTTTGCTTTTCATTTCTTGACGTTTTACTTCCAGTATGTGTTTTAGTGGAGTTGCAAGAAGTCTCTTTCTCATAAGGAATTAATGTCTCTACTATGTGACTTTCTTCAAGTGTCTCTTCATTAAAAAGGGGACGCTGAAACAACATCAAAAGATATTCTTATTTTTTCAGTTTTTCTTTTCATATAAAAGTTATATTGAAGCCAAAATTTAACTTATAAATTACAAACAATTTGTTTCATCATATTAATGAAAAGGCAACGAGATAAATAAATAATACAAAAATATGGAAGGAATTAATGTAAAAAATAGAGAAACTACCAAGGAACGATTTATTTTACAATAATAATAATTTCATATGAAAGTGCACAAAAACAGTTCCAATTGAAATCCATATGGAAACTTTTTTTTAATTTCTTGAAATGTGTGGATACCTTTGGAAATATTCAGTAAAATCCTTTAAATGTTGTAAAGTTCTATGAAATACGAGAAAGTCCCATGAAATGTTTTGAATCGTTAGAAATCCCTTGAAATTTCATTTAATTTCATTTATTTCCCAAAGTTCTGTAGAAATTCCTTGAAATTTTTGGAAATACTAAAAAATTCTTTGAAATTCCTTGACATTTTTTAAATATCTTGAAATTCCTTAGAATCCCTTAAAATCCCTTTAATTCTATTGAAAACATAAAAATTCAATTAAGAAGCATAAGTCTTCTCCTGAATGTAATTTAAGTTAAACTGATTAGTTATTAAATTTTCCTTGAAAAAAAGTTTAAATCCCTTGAAATCCTTGGAGATACAGGAAAATCCTTTCCATCTTGTGAAATTTCTTAAAATACTTTAAAATCCCTTGAAATCTGTGAAATCGCCAAGCAACCTTTGCAGTTCAATGAAATTTTATTTATTTTTTAAAATTCTCTAGGAATTCCTTGAAATTTTTGGAAATCCTACAAAAAATCTTTGAAATCCCTTGACATTTTTTGATTCTCTTGAAATCCTTTAAAATCCCTTTAATTCTATTGAAAACATGAAAATTCAATTAAAAAACATAAATCATTCTCCTGAATCTAATTTAAGTTAAACTGATTAATTATTAAATTTACAAAAAACAGCTTTAAATCCCTTGAAATCTCTAAAATCTCAGGAAATCCTTGGAGATACAGTAAAATCATTTAAATCTTGTGAAATTTCTTAAAATACTTTAAAATCCCTTAAAATCTGTGAAATCGCTAAGAATCCTTTGCAGTTCAATGAAATTTCATTTATTTCATTAAATTTTCTATGAATTCCTTGAAATTTCTGGAAATCCCACAAAAATTCTTTGAAATCTCTTGACATTTTTTGATTCTCTTGAAATCCTTTAATATCTCTTTAATTCTATTGAAAACGTGAAAATTCAATTAAAAAGCATAAGTCATTCTCCTGAATCTAATTTAAGTTAAACTGATTAATTATTAAATTTCCATCAAAAAAAAAGTTTGAAATTCCTAGAAATCTTCAAAATGCCATGAAATCCTTGGAGATACAATAAAATCCTTTATATCTTGCGAAATCCCTTAAAATACTTGAAAATCCCTTGAAATCTGTGAAATCGCTAAGAATCCTTTGCAGTTCAATGAAATTTCATTTATTTTTCAAAACTCTCTAGGAATTTCTTGACATTTTTTGAAATCCTACAAAAAATCTTTGAAATCCCTTGAAATTTTTTGAATCTCTTGGATTTCTTTAGAGTCCCTTAAAATCCCTTTAATTCTATTGAGAAAATAAGAATTCAAAGAGCATAAGTCATTATCTTGAATGTAATTTAAGTAAAACTGATTAATTATTGAATTTCCAACAAAAAAAAAGTTTGAAATACCTTGAAATCTTTAAAATGCCATTAAATCCTTGAAGATTTAATAAAATCCATTAGATCTTGTGAAATTTCTTGAAATACTTCAGAATCCCTTGAAATCTGTGAAATCGCTAAGAATCCTTTGTAGTTCAATGAAATTTCACTTCTTTTTTTAAATTCTCTAAAAATTCCTTGAAGTTTTTGGAAATGCTACAAAAATCTTTGAAATCCCTTGACTTCCTTTTTGTTCTTGAACTTTTTTCTCTTTTATTTGTTAAATTAAAGTGTTTTTTATTTAAAATTAGAACATATTTTTTTGTTAAAATATCAACTATTACATTTTGCTTTAAAAATTCGTCTTTTTAGGCTAAACCTCCAGTACTTGATACAAGTTAAGGTACTTAATTAAAATCATATTTAGTTGCCTTAAGATTGACAATTTTAGTTGAATATTCGCTCTTTCTTGTTTGAAAATGATTTTTTTTTAGTCAAAATTTAAATATTTTGCTGAGCATTCAACTCATTGGTTGAAATTAACTTTTTTATTTAAAATTCATATTTGGTAGAAAATTCAAATCTTTGGTACAAAATTAAACTGTTATTTTACAAAATTCATTTTTCTAATAAAAATCAATTCTGCTGAATGAAAATGTAACTACACTACTTTTGGTTAAATATTTATCTTGTCTAGCTTGAAATTCATGTAATTTGTTGAAAATTCATGTTTTTGGTAGAAAAGTAATCTCCTTGGTTGAAAATTTGGTCATTTGTTGAAAAATTAATTTTTTCGAAAATTCATCTTTTTAATAGAAAATTAATACTTTGTATTAAAAAATCGTTTTCTCTTTCATTTAAATTAATTTTTCTATCTGGAAATTAACCTTTCTTGTTGAAAATTCAAATGATTGGTTGAAAATTTATATTCAGGGCACACTTTGATATGAAATTCAACTATTTGGTAGAAAATTCAAATATTTGGTACAAAATTAAACTGTCTTGCAGAAAATTCGTTTTTGTTCTGAAAATAATTTCTGTTTAATGCAAATTTAACTACATTACTTTTGATTGGAAATTAATATTTTTTAGTTTAAAATTCCCACTATTTAGTTAAAAATTCACGGGAACTAGCATCACATCATGGTTTAAACTGTTTAGTCAATAATTTATGTAAATTGTTAAAATCCCTTGACATTGTTTTAATTCCTTGAAATCCCTTAGATTCCTTCAAAATCCCTTAAAATCTATAGAAAACATAAAAATCGATTCAAAAAATATAAATCATTTAAAAGCCCCTGAATATAATTTAAATTAAACGAAATAATTAAATTCATATAAATAAAAGTTAAGATCCTTAGAAATATTTGAAATCCATTGAAATACTTCGGGATTTAATAAAATCCTTTAAATTTGGTGAAATTCCTTGAAATACCGCCAAATCCCTCGAAATCATTGGAATCGCTAGGAATCCATTGAAATTTTATTTCATTTCATTTAACTTCCAAAGTTACCTGGAAGTCCCTTAAAATCTTTGCAATTCCTACAAAATTCTTTGAAATCCCTTGACATTTGTCATATCTCTTAAAATCCTTTAGAATCCCTTAAAATTCCTTAAAATCTATGGAAAATTTTAAATCCATTTAACAAGAAATTTCTTGAAATATTTTTAAATCCCTTCAAATCTGTGGAATCGCTAGGAATTTTTTCAAATTTCTTTACACTAATTTTCTCCATTTTATTAGAAATACCTTGAAATCTTTGGAAATGCCAGAAAATTCTTTAAAAGCTCGTCAAAAATGTTTATATCTCTCGAAATCCTTTAAGATTCCATTTAGAAATTAAAAATCGTTTGGAAGCCTCTAAACATAACTTAAATCAAACTGATGAATAAAATTTCTTAAAAAAGAGTTTGAATCTCTAGAAATCTTTGAAATCCCTTGAAATCCTTGGACACACAATAAAATCCTTTTAATTTTGTGGAATTCCTTGAAATACCTTCAAATCCTTTGAAATAATTCAAATTGCTAGGGATTTTTTCAAATTTCATTTTATTTGATAAATTTTCCAAAATTCACTAGAAATCCTTCAAAATTTTCGGAAATCCTACAAAATTCTTTGAAATTCTTTCACATTTTTGGAAAAAATAAAAGTCACGTAAAATTCCTTGAAATGTTTACAAATTTTTCGAAATGTGTGAAAATATTTTACATCTCTTGAAAATTGATGAAATATTTTTTTAAATAATTTTGAAAAGAAATTAAAAAATTATTCCGTTTTAATTGGAAGTTAACTTTTTTTTATTCAACTTAAAAATTCATCGTTTTCGGTAAAAGGAATAAATTTTTTAGTTAAAAATTTAAATTTGTTATTGAAAATTATACTTTTTATTTAAAATTGAACTATTTTTTTGTTAAAATGTCAACTATTAAATTTTGCTTTAAAAATTCGTCTTTTAGGCTAAAAATCCACTACTTGGTTGAAAGTTAAGCTACTTTCTTAGAAGTATATTTTGTTGAACATTGGTTTTTTTGCCGAAAATATTTTTTTTTAACTGACAATTTAACTATTTTCTTAAACAATCAACTGATTGTTCGAAAATGAACTTTTTTTCAATTTTATATTCTGTATAAAGTGTTTGTATTGCAAATTACTTTTCTTAAATGAAAATATAACCACACTGCTTTTGAGTAAACATTGATCTTTTCTAGTTAAAAAATTCTACAGTTTAATTGAAAATTTTTAGAAATGTGGTTGAAAACTTAACTGTTTGTTTGAAATTTTTTAATTTTTTTGAAGATTTGTATTTTTTGGTAGAAAATTAATCTTATGTGTTGAAAATTCGTTTTCTTTGTTTGATAAAAATTAATATTTTATAATAAAAATTGATCTGTTTAGTTAAGAATTCAACTGGTCTTCAAAAAAAAAATTTCCTTAAAATCTGTAAAATCGCTGAAAATCCCTTGCATTTCAATGAAATTTTATTTATTTTACAATCTTCTCTAAAAATTCCTGGAAAGCCTTAGAAATCACACAAAATTCTTTAAAATCGTTTTACATCATTGGAAAATGTAAAAATGATGTGAAATCCCTTGAAATTTTCAGAAATTTTTTTTAATTTGTGAAAATATTTGCAATTCCTTGAACACGGATGAAATTTTTTAAAATTAATTTATATATCTAGAAATCTTAAATAATTTAAAAGCCTTAAAACTTGTGGAAGTCCCTCTAGATTTGTTTAAATTCTTTGAAATTCTTCAAAACCTCCTGATATCTTTAGAAATTTTTTTTAATTTCGTGAAATTGTTATGAAATCTGAAGAAATCGCTTAAGATCCATGGAAGGTTTCTGGAATTTAAATTAAGTAAAACTTAGTTATTGAAGTACTCTTTAAAAAAATTTACAATCCCTAGAAATACTTGAAATCTTTCAATCATATGAAATTCGTGAAATACATTAAAATCCCATAAAAGTTTTGAAATCGCTAAGAACCCTTTTTGAATTTAATTTTATTTTTTTTTTTAAGTCTACCAGAAATATCTTAAAATCTTTAATAATCCTACAAAATTCTTCGAAATCCCTTGAAAATTTTTCAATCTCTTGGAATCCTTTGGAATTCCTCATAATCCCCTCATACGTTTGAAAATCTATATTAAGTAAATAAATCATTTAATTATGCTTTCTCTTTTTTTACATTAACTTCCAATATATTAACATTCTTCATTCCTATAATGGTTTTCTTATAATGATTATGTATCATGCTTTTATAGAATCACGAAAAAATTATAAGAAATTCATTATATAGGATAATAATGGGCCTATGCTAAATTTCCCATAACTTTTTTTTCGCACTTTAAGTGAAAAAGTGGATTATAATTTAATTTTTTAATATAAGAGTTTAAAAGCTTTTTCTTCTTTTTCTGTACGACATGAAACTAATTGCTACTAAAAAAGAGCATTGAGAAAAAACGCTTTTTAATTTGAAATTATTTAACATTTTTCTAGAATACTTTGTGCGAGGTTTCGTAAAACAATATTAGTTTCTATTCCCTCCTTTTATGATAGAAATTCTCCGCTATTAAAAATTCCAAGGAATTGTAAAGTATACTTTAAAAACGTAAAACTGAAACATATATAATATTTGAGCAGACTTCACGGCCCAAAATTCTCTCAAAAAGAGGAAATATGATGACTTTTCACGAAAATAGGGGAATTATAGGGTAAGAAATTATTTCAATAAAATTAATTTGCATGTACCCTGTTGAATTTAATGAGAAACGCTTAGGATATTTAAGCCAGAAAGGTGAATTTTTTAGAAGACGTTTGGATTTTTAGACAAGACAAAACATAAATTTTTAATCCAAAAAGACCAATTTTCTACAGAGCAGTTGAATTTCTTATCAAACAAGATGACTTTTAAACAATGTAGTTATGTTCTTAACAAATTAATTGAATTTTCAACAAAATGGTTCAATTTGAAACTAGACAGTTGAATTTTTGACATACAAAGATGAATTTTTTAATAAAAACGTTGAATTTTACACAAGAAAAATTAATTTTCAACCAGTTTGCATATACAGCAAAATATTTGAAATTTCAAGCAAAAAGGAAAAACTTTCAATAAAGTAGTTTAATTTTTAACCAAATAGTTCAATTTCATGCCAACAATGAAAAATTTCCGACTAAATTTTCAACTAAATGATTGAATTCTCGAGTAAAAAAAATAATAATTTTTAAAAAAACAGTTGAATTTTCTATCCAGAGGACAAATTTTCGATCCAAAAAGACAAATTTGCAACCAAATAGGTAAATTTAGGAAAAAATAATTAAATTTTCATCAAAATAGTTGAATTTTTGACCAAACAACTAACTTCTCAACTGAAATGATGAATCTTCAAGAAAAAAAAAATTCATGAAGAATTTCAACTCTTATCTAAGTAGTTTAATTTTAAATTAAAGAGGATTCACTTTTAAGAAATAATTAAAGTTCAATTACAAGCCAAAAGATAAATTTTGCCACAAGACAGTTAAATTTTCAACAAAAAATTTTGTTTTCAACCAAATAGTTGAATTTGAAATAAAAAAACGATCGATTTTCAACTAATAATTGAATAGACCAATATTCAGTTGAAAGAATTAATTTTGAACCAAAAAAAAAACGAAATTTTAGCAAAATAGTTGAATTTTCAGTCAAAGATATGGATCTTGAACTGATTAAATAAGTTTTAACAAAGTCAACCAAATAATAAAAGTTTCAATCAAAAAGATGAATTTGCAACAAAATACATTCATTTCTAACGAAACTGTTGAATTTTCGACTGAAAACGATAAATTTTCAACCAATTAACAGTCAATTGAATTTTCAGTTAAAAAGGAAATTTGTCAATAAAAAATAGAATAAATTTTCGACAAATTAGTTGAATCTTCAACCACTGAAATATATTTTCAACAAAGCTGTTCAACGTTCAACTAATTAGCTGAATTTTCAACCAAAAAATGAGTTCACAATTAAAAATTTTAGAGTTGGATTCTCAATTAAATGCGATCAACTTCTTAACCAAATATAGGATAGGTAAATTTTTAGTTAAAAAATTAATTTTCAACAAAGAAAGAAAAATTTCAATAAAATAGTTCAATCTTTAATCTAGTAGTTGAATTTTCAACCATAAGAGATAAATTCTGTACCAAAAATATAGATTAAAAGAATTAACTTGGTTAATAAAGTTATTTATTGCTTTTTCCCAGAAAAGATGAATTTGAAACAAAATAATCAATTCTTAACAAAATTTGTGAAATTCTTAACCAAAAACGATCAATTTTCAAAAAGTAATAGAACAGACAAATTTCAAGTGAAAAAAAATTTTAATACAAAAAAAACGAATTATCAACAAACTATTTGAATTTTCAAACAAAGAGATGAATTTTTAATTAATAAATTTGACTTTCAACCAAGAAGTGGTTGAACTTAAAATTGAAAACGATTAGCTTCTCAGCCAAAAAGAGGTCAGGTAAATTTTCAGTAGAAAAAATGAATTTTCAATACCGAATAAAAAATTGACAAAATAGTTCAATCTTCAACCAAATAGTACAATTTATAACCTTGATAGATGAATTCTGTACCAAAAATATATTAGTAGACTTTTTGATTTCAAAAAAATTACCTTGTTTAATTTTTCAAAAATTTTTTTAAAAAGACGAATTTTGCAACAATATACGAGTACATCAATTTTCAACAAAATTGATGAATTTTTAACTAAAAACTATAAATTTTCAAAAAGTCATGAATAGACCAATTTCGAGTTAAAAAAGTTAATTTTCATCTATAAGAAACGAACTATCAACAAAATAGTTGAACTTTTAATTTTTATATTTAATTTTTTAATTTAATTAAAAAAAAAATTTTTTTTGAATTTTTAGTTCAATTTTCAAGCAAGGAGATTACTTTTTTCCAAAAACTACGAATTCGCATCAAAATACATAAATTTGTAACAACATTGTTGAATTATCAACTGAAAACGATCAGTTAAAAATAAATGGAATAGACGAATTTTCAGTTACAGGAATTAATTAATCAATTTTTTCACTAGAAAAGAAGAATTTAAAACAATATAATCAATTTTAAAAAAAACTGCGGAATTTTCAACCAAAAACGATTAAATTTTCAAAAAGTAATGGAATAGACAAATTTTAAGTTCAGCAAATTAATTTTCAACTAAAAAAATGAATTATCAACAAAATAGTTGCATTTTTAACCAAAAGAGATGAATTCTCAATGAAAAATTTAAGAGTGTGATTTTCAATTAAAAGTGATTAACCTCTGAACCAAAAATAGAATAGTTAATTTTTCAGTTGAAAAAAATTAATTTCAAACAAAACAAAAAAACATTTAAAAAAATAGTTATACCTTCAACCAAATAGAAGTTTCGAACAAAATAGATGAATTTTGTACCAAAAATATAATAGTATACTTTTCGATCAAAAAGAATTACCTTGGTTAATTGTTGATTAATTTTTTACCAAATGAAAGACGATTTAGCGACAAAATAATAAATTTTCAACAAAATTGTTGAATGTTCAACAAATAACGATCAATTTTTAAAAAGTAATGGAATGGACCAGTTTCAAGAAAATTAATTGCCATCTAAAATAAAAACGAATTATGAACAAAATAGTTGAATTTTCAACCAAAGAGATGGATCCTCAATTAGTAGGATGAATTTTCAACAGAGCAGTTCAACTTTAACCAAGAAGTGGTTGGATTTTCAGTCAAAAAGGATGAATTTTCAATGAAAAATTTAAGAGATGGATTTTTAATTAAAAATGATCAATTTCTCAACCAAAAATAGAATAGTTAAAAGTTCAGTTAAAAAAACGAGTTCTCAGCAACAACAAGAAAAAATCGAATCCTCAACAAAATATGTCAACCTTTAATCAAATAGAATTTTTTAAAAGGAGAGATTAATTCTGTACCAAAAAATACTTGCAGACTTTTCAATATAAAAGAGTTGACTTTCAACAAAAAATAGTTCAGACTTTGGACACTGCTTGTAAAGAAAATTCACTGATTTTCTTTTTTTGAAACAAAAAAAATCGTTATTTACATTTACATTTTCCATGTGTGATGTCACATTCTGCGTTAACCCCTCCACTCTTGCAGTGTGTCTTTTTCTTTGAAACACCCCAAAAGTGATAAGGTGGAAAAAATAAGAAAATAAGAGATGGCATATTGGGACCATTAGCTGAAAAAGAGGAAACAGTTCAATATGAAATTACGAGAAAGTGTCGAAATAAGCACTGACGTGAAAACTTATCGGCACGTTTCAGCGGATATTTCCAATGGCTCGTTCGCGCGATGCGGAAGAGCGAATTCTTTTCACATACATTCATCTCTCGGAGGGGTTCCTGCGAAATTAAATTACATGTTTTCAGGCGCTAGGAGAAAACTTTTCCATTTTAAATAAGAATAAATTCAGATTCCGTCGCGCCTCGCGAATGCTTATGGTTTGCGTAACAAGAACGGTAAACGCACCTCACTGCATAAAGAAGAACGTTATGGGATAAGAAACTTATGCCACTTCAAGCATATGAATTTCTTCAAGTGTTGCGGAGAACCTCATTTTGCGAATGCAAAAAGAGCTTTAACTGGTTCGCCTGTTTTTTTACTTTTTTAAGCCTATATAGACGACTCGTTTCCGAAAATGAATCCGGCTATTTTAATGAAATCTACTCTCCTGTAAAATCGATTAACCCGGTCGCGTTCATTTAAAGCTTCCACCGAATAAACACGA
>JAWWEA010000038.1:68789594-68800187 GCA_035222095.1 Andricus quercuspetiolicola | reverse complement strand
ACAATCAGGTTTGACCAGTCTCCATGATGGGTCGCTCTGGCCAATCACAGGAAGCGTAGAGGGTATATATAAAAACAACATAACCTAAGACTTCAGTTTCAGATCAGCCCTGAAGAAGTGAGCTGCAATGTTCACGAAATGTCGGCAAGATTCATTGTTTTTTCACACAATTAAAATCCGAAACACATTTTTTATCATCTTTCAACTGCCTTTTGAAAAATTGTCTCTTGGTAAAAAATTCTCCTTCTATGCTAGAAAAGTCATCTTTTAACTGTCTTTTGAAAAGTTCGTCTTTTTGGTTGAATTTTTTTTTTTTTGTTGGAAGATTCGACCATTTGGTTGAAAATACATCTTTCAAGGTCCAAAATTCAACTGCTTTCATAAAGTCGTCTTGTTGGTTGAACAATCAACTATTTTGTTAAAAATGCGTTTTTTCACATAGAAAATTCACTTTTCATAGTAGGAAAGTCATCATTCTTTGTTCAAAATAAACTTTTTTGTTGAAAATTTAACTTCTTGGTTAAAAGTTCAAATATATTGTTCACAATTCTCCATTTTAAGGAAAATTACCATCTGAGTTGAAAATTCATCTCTTTAGTAGAAAATCTTGATACATTAGAAATTTAAAGTGTTTCGTAATGAATGCAATATGGTATTTACATAAATTTTATTTAAAAGATTGTCGAGGGGCTTAAAGATTTTTATTACACATGAATAGTCATAACGATTGAAAAACTATACTCGAGGACCTTAAAATTTTAATTCTCACCATTTAAAAAAAAATCTGAAAAATTCTTCATGAAATAGGCCATCTAATGGATTATGATGTATTTTACCTGATCATAACGCGAGTCTTCTACTTAACGAGGGACAGATTTTCCATACAAGTAGAAATAGATGGACATGTCGAGACAAATTATTTGAGTTTTTGGTATATCAAAATAATACTGTTCGACAAAATATAATCTATGTATTCATGCAATGAGATATATCATTATCAGAGTAGTTTTCTGTGCTGAATTCAAATCTGACCTTTATTTTTTTCTAATGCGTCAGATTTTTGAGTTTTTCTTCAATCATACTATTTTTCGAGAAATCAAGAATAATATGACAAAAAGGTAAGAATAATTTTTGATACAAAAAAAATTACATGATTTCGATGCAATTTATAACGCAGAATTCAACAGTGGCTTTAGTTTTTCGATATCTTGTTCCTGAGATAATAAGAAAAAAGGGTTAACAACACGAAAAAAATGGTTTCACCAAAAACTTCCTATTTAATAAGTATTTCATCAAATTTCAAATTTTCTAAGAAATAAATATATTTTTTAGATCCACTTTTTCGGATCTTTTTTTCGATTTTCGACTTCATCATTGACCGTAAGACCGAATATATTTAATGAAATTTGCTGAAATACTTATTATAAATTAAAACGGTCGAAGAAACGAAAAATAGTGTTGGATCTACTACATTTAGAATTGTTTTGTATATTGTAACTTTATATTAAACTGAATATCATTTTTAGTCTTACCGCGTGTAACCTTTTCTACTTTAGCCAAACAATCACACCCGCTTAAGTAGAAAGCTTACTTTATGGCCAGACAGAGTACTCAAATGTTTCCATTGTTACGTCAAGATCAAATAAAAAAAAGGTGGTTGATTATATTCACTAAAGCTTCTTTACGGATAATAAATCATGCATTATGCCTTTCAAAAAAGTAGAAAAAGTGTAAAGAAACTACAGCTCAGTATACCATGGATTTTTTTCAGTGTAATATGTGGATTATGGAGGCTACCTTTTCTGGAGAATGCAGATCGTACATGTGTTCATTTCGAAATGCTTGAATCTACAATTGAGTGTACAGAAGACCAAGTTGCACTCTGTCAACGTTGACCTATAGCATTGTGTTCTACGCTCCATAATTCAGGCTTAAGTCCTCCTCTTTCCCTACATCTATCCACTCCTCTGTAAGCTGTTGATACCTGTAGAGCAGTGGAAACAGTCCCTAACTCTAATAAACTAATCGTCAAATACAAAGGGCTTGGAAGAGCCACTCGGCCATGACTGGGACAAGAAAAGCTACTTGGAAAACAGTCCTCTCTCAGCTTTCCTCACTGGCACTTAGAGCGAGTCTCTCATGAATAAGGCAAGGATAAAACACGACTTTGACTTCGACTTCGTGACTGGAGGATCGAAAGGGTTCGTTTCACTTCACCTCGCTTCTCTAAATACTGTCGCAAAATCATTCTCAACTTTTAAAATGGAAAAGTACCAGCGAAAAATATATTTCAAGCTTTCACATTTCACTTCATCTCGTATTTTCGAGGATTTACCCATCCTTTCGGACCCTGGAATCACCCAGGACCAACTTTAGAACACAGAAAAAGCTAAGAATAAAATTTGTTGCAGGACATTTTTTAGAGCGATAAAGTTTTGTTCAAACAACTTCGCGTTTTTCAAAATACATGAGTTTGTCATGGAAAAACAAAAGAAAGTTTAACCGATGTTTGTGTAAAGTTTATCCTGTGAAGTTAATTTTTCTTGCAAAGAATCTTTCCTCGGAAATCGATGTAAGATTTATCTTCTGTTTTTTCTGTGAAGAGAGGCTCTTCGAAATTGATTAGTTTGTGCATTAGGGTGGTCCAAAAATAATTTGGAAAATTTACTTTTTGAATTTTCATACATATTGCCCAGAAAGTTTAAATCCATAAAAAAATGAATGTATTTAAAAAAAATGATATTTAGAGGTTTCGAAAGCCTCATGAAGATTAACCGTATTCCCCATAAGAAAAAAAGGACGTTTTTGTAAATTTTAATGAGAATCGTCAATATTGGGTGAATCGAATTAAAACACATTTTTTCTCACAATTAGCTATAGAATACAAATAAATAATTTATTTTAAAAAATTTCCCTGTAAGTCTGTTATATAGCGGTCCAAAAAAAATATTTTAGTGCTAAAAATTTAATGTTCCAGTGCTAATTATGATTTTTTTGCGGTTTCCTTAAATAAAAATGGTTTCTAGTGTATAAAATACTACCTTATGCTGATAATTAGATGTTTATATAGTTTGTTTAAACAATTTATTATTACTTTAGCAATTTTCTCTTAGAATAGATTTAGAAAGTCACGATTTCTTCTTTTTTCTTTCCAACTACTTTTTAACTTTTCAATTAAAGTGAGGTAATAATTGATGCAATTCAACAAACCAAATTGTTTAAACAAATCATTATTGCTTATAGCTATCTTCTCCTATAGTGATTCTAGATAGTTCCGGTTTTTTCTGCAACATTCAACATTTTGTCTACTTTTCACTCAGAGCGAGGTGATAATTAATGCAATTTAACGAACATAATTTTTTAAACAAAAAATGATTGTTTCTAGCAATATTCTCTTGTACCAAAGCTTGATAGTTACGGTTTTCTCTCAAATTTTTAAATTTTTGTCCACTTTTTATTTAGCGAGGGAATAATTAATGTCATTTAACTAACATTATTGTTTGAACAATCTATTATTCCTAATAAATATTTTAAACAAAAAACAGATTTTCAAAAATTTCGAACCGAAAATTTAGAAGGTTTTCAAGAATTTTAAAAGGTTTCAAGAGAATAAAAACATATTCCCAAGATTCCTGTGAAAACTTCAAATGACTTTTTATTTTGAAAAACTAAGTTTTACAGAAATTTTAAAAGGATTTTTAAATATTCTAAAACATTGTTGAAAATGTAAAAGAAAAACCTGGAAGATTATTTCGCAATTTTTTAATTATGCTTCATTTAAAAAAATGTTAGAAATTTTTTTTACCATTGTAAAACATGTTTCCAAGTTTCCGAAGTTTTTAAAAGATTCGAAAATAATATAAATTTTAACTATATTTTTAAAAAATTTTAAAGAAAGTAGGTTTTTAAAGAATTGGAAAAGGAGGCTTTTTGAGAATTTCGAAAGATTTCAAGAGAATAAAAATGTTTTCTTAAGATTCCTGTGAAAAGTTCAAATGATTTTTCAGTTTCGGATATGAATTTCAAGAAAGAATTGAGAAGGATTATCAATGATTTTTTGGAATTTCAGAAAAGAATGCAGAAGATTTTATAATAAAATTTTTCAATTTTTCAAGATTACAAAATTTTAGAAAAAATTGCATTAAGGTTAAGAGATATTTAGAACTACTGAAGATACAAAAATAATTTGAACACAAAAAGGCTTCATAAATTTAAAATATAACTCAAATTTATGAAGATTTCAAACATAAAATTTATGGGATTTTCAAAAATGTTGAAAGGTTTCAAGAGAATAATAAGATTTTCCCAAGATTCGTGAGAGAACTTCAAATCATTTTTTAGTTTGAAAAACTAAGTTTCAAAGAAATTTTAAAAAAATTTTAAAACATTATAAAAGTTTGCTAAGAATGTCGAAGAAGAATCTGAAAAATTATTTTGCATTTTTTAATTATGCAGTGTCTAAAAAAAATTTGTTAAACTTTGCACTATTTTGAAAGATGTTTTAAAGTTTTTGAAATTTTAAAGAGATTCGAAAATAATTTAAATAATAAAGTACATGTATTTTTGAAAATTTCAAAGAAAAATGTAGGTTCTTAAGGATCTGATAAAATAGGCTTTTTTATAATTTCGAGAGATTTCAAGAGAATAAAAATGTCTTCTCAATATTCCTGTGAAAATTTCAAATAATTTTTCATTCAAAAAAATGAATTTCAAGACACAATTAAAAAATATTTCTAATGAATTCTAAGGATTTCGGAAAAAAACGTAGAAGATTTTTAAATTAAATTTTTCAATTTTTCAAGTATACGAAATTTAAAAAAAAATTGGATTAAAGTTGAAAGATATTGAGAAACATTGAGGATACAAAAATAATTTGAAACACAAAAAGACTTCAAAAAATTTAAAAATAAAATGCAAATTTTTGAAAATTTCGAACAGCAAATTTAGAAGGTTTTTAATAATTTTGAAAGGATTCAAGAGGATAGTAAAATTTTCCCAAGATTCGTGGAAAAAAGTCAAAAGATTTTTTATTTCAAAAAATTAAGTTTTAAATTGAAAAGATATTGTATATCAAAGTTTCAAAAGTTTTAAAAGGATTAAAAAAAATTTTAATCTTGAGATTATTTTTAGAAATTTTAAACAAAATGTGGATTTTTGAAGATTTTAAGAAAAGAAGGTTTTTGAACATTTTGAAAGGTTTCATGATAATATCAAATTTTTTTACGATTCATGGGAAAATTGAAAGTAATTTTCTATTTTGAAAAATTATTTTGAAAAGAATTCATAAAAACGTTTGAAAATATTTCCAAAATACTCAAAAAAATAATCTCGAATATTATAAGGGAATAGGAATAATTCGATTCAGTTTAAAAGATATGTCAAAATTTTTTAAGTTTTGAAGAGATTAAAAATACTTTAAAACTTTGAAAGATTTTCGAAAATTTTTCAAATGTTCTTCAATTTCTTGGAAACTTCTATAAGTCCTAAATATCTTTTGAAGTTACTATAATTTTTCCTAAAATATTGTAAAATCCCCTTACATCAAAAAATTATAATTCTTCGACAATCTGAACTCTTAAAATTTTTTTTGAATTTTCTCAAGAATCCGATGAAAATGGTTTTCTAATAACCTGAAAAACAAGTAAACCAATAAAGTAGGAAAATAAATTGTTGTTTGAATTTTTTATTTTTTATTAAAAATGATTTTTCTTTGCAAATTATAATTTAATTGAAAATTATTTTTTTGGTTTGAAAAACTTTGTTAAAAACTCATCCCTTTGTATAAATTTAATTGTTTTTTGTTAACAATAAAAATATTTTTTATTGAAACATCAACTGTTGAAAATTTAACTTTTTTGAATGAATTCGACAGTTTCTGATTTAAAATGAAATTTTTTGTTTAAAATATCAACTATGCATTACATTTTCCATTTAAAATTAACATTTTTTGGTTGAATATTTAGCTATTTCGTTAAAAATTAACTTTTCTGGTGAAAATTAATCTTTCTTGGTTGAAAATTTAATTATTTTGTTGAGAATTTGTCTTTTTTGTCTGAATTCAGAAATTTTTGATATAAAATTAAACTCTTTTTTGTTTGAAATATCAATTACTCATTACATTTCACAGTTTGAAAATTATTATTTCTTGGTTGAAAATTCAACTATTTGGCCGGAGATTACCTTTTATGTTGAAGATTTTGTCATCCAAAATCTTCAAAAATCTTTTCCGATTTTCTCAAGAATCTTAAGAAAATTATATTTATAAAACCTTAAAATCCAACAAAGTGAAAATATAAGCAACATCAATTTTGAAATCAAAATTTACATTATCTTCCTTATTATTAAAATTCTTTCAAGGCTAAAGAAAGTTTAAAATCTATCTAACTAAATTATAATTTATAATTTCCTAAAATTTATGAATGATCTAAACTAACTTTTCGTAGTGGAACTTCAGTTGTTTTTCCTCTTTTTCCGAACGTAGATATGATTTCAAAATTCAAAGATTTTCCTCATTTCGGTCTTACGGCCCAATTTAAACAAACAAAAAACAAAAATTTCAAAAATGACTCGTATGTTTTTGAGCACGTTCTAAAAATTATTGAACATTAATTGTTTGAAAGTTTTTGAGAATTGAATGTAATTTTTTTGACTACGTATTTAAATCACAGGTAATAACAAAAATAAGTTTATACGTTTCTAATTGGTTATTATAATTTAGTTTCTAATTAACTGCATATATAAAAGAAAAACACTTTGTATTTTAAAGAAGGAATTTTTCCTGATAAAGGCCCGTAGTGAGAGACGAAAAGTTGAAAATATAACGATTTTTTAACAACTACATTAGTTTCTTATTTGTTTGAATTGGACCTTAAGATGGAAATAAGGAAACTCTGTTAAATTCTGAAATTCCTAAAATTTAATTAAACTTTCATATATTTTGATTAAAAAATTGAAATATTATCATATCTTCTACTTCAGTTATTACTCTTTTTGAATTTTGTTTTTCGCCGTAAACTCACCTTCATTTTAAAGTTACTAAACGACTTTTAATCAAGGTATTATTATTAAAGCACTTTGTGATCACGCTCAGTTAGATACCAACTTAAAGTACCGTGTAATCAATTCTTTCCTCAGTCTTCAATTTACTCCGTCCCGGCCAAAAGGTTTCATCCATCAGTCGCGCCTGGTTTACTAGGGGAGATTTCTTCTTAAAACCACCGTTTTGTATCGATTTTTCAAATGACAGAACCACTTCTCGTTATCAGATTTAAAAACTTTATTGAATATTTATTTTTATTTCGCTTTTCTATTTCAGTTAAAGTAAAATGGATTTAGGCAAGCTAATAAGCGGTGCTAACATAGGGCATAACACCTAATTTTACAGAAGAAGCAAAAAATCATTTTAGAGGAGCAATTCACAACCGACTGAATATTTTTTGTGTATAGTTCAATGGATCAAATTATTCGGGGTTTCCAACGTCCTGGAAATCCTCGAAAACCTGAAAAATCTTGAATATTTTCACTTGGAAAAACCTAAAAAAGATTTTGAATTTTTTTTACCTGGAAACCTCTATAAAAGTCCTTGAATTTTTATTCTATTACTAATTTTTATTCCAGGATTGTTTTTCAGCTTTAACAACAATTCAATTACATTTTTGATAGCTTTTCTGATTCAGTTAATGTAAAATGGATTTATGAAATCTAAGCGGTGCTAACATAGGACAAAAAAACCTAATTTTACAGGTGAAGCAAAAAATCTTTCTAGAGGAAAAATTTACAATCAATTGAATTTTTTTTGTACAGTTGAATGGATCAAATTATTCGGGGTTTTTAGCGACCTAGAAATCTTTAAAAACCTGAAAAATCTTGAATCTTTTCACTTGTAAAACCTCAACAAGTTTTGGATTTTTTGTTACCTGGAAATCGCTGGAAAAGTCCTTGAATTCTTATTCCTGTAGTAATTTTTATTCCAGGATAATTTTTCAGCTTCAATAACAACTTAATGACATCTTTAATCGCTTTTCTAACTCAGCTTATGTAAAATGGATTTAAGAAAGCTAAGCGGTGCTAACATAGGGCATAAAACCTAATTTTACAGAATGAGCAAAAAATCTTTCTAGAGGAACAATTTACAACCAATTGATTTTTTTTGTACAGTTGATTGGATCAAATTGATCGGGGTTTCTAGTGACCTGGAAATCTTTGAAAACCAGAAAAACCTTTAATATTTTTACTTGGAAGAACCTGAGAAAGTTTTTAAATTTTTTTTACCTAGAAATCACAAAAAAAGTCCTTGAATTTTTATTCTAGTACTAATTTTCATTGCAGGATTATTTTTCAGCTTTAACAACAATTTACTTACATTTTTGATCGCTTTTATGATTCAGTTAATGTAGAATGGATTTATGAAATCGAAGCGATGCTAACATAGCACAAAAAAACCTAATTTTACAGGTGAAGCAAAAAATCTTTCTAGAGGAAAAATTTACAACCGATTGAATTTTTTTTGTACAGTTGAATGGATCAAATTAATCGGGGTTTTTAGCAACCTAGAAATCTTCAAAAACCTGAAAAACCTTGAATGTTTTCACTTGTAAAGACTTGAACAAGTTTTGTATTTTTTGTCAGCTTATGTAAAATGGATTTAAGAAAGCTAAGCTTTGCTAACATAGGGCATAAAACCTAATTTTACAGAATGAGCAAAAAATATTTCTAGAGGAACAATTTACAACCGATTGAACATTTCTTTTGTATAGTTGAATGAATTAAATTTTTCGGGGTTTCTGGCGACCTGGAAATACTTGAAAACCTGAAAAATCTTGAATCTTTTCACTTGGAAAAACCTGAAAAAGTTTTTGAATTTTTTTACCTGGAAATTGCTGGAAAAGTCCAAAATTTTTATTCTAGTACTAATTTTTATTCCAGAATTATTTTTCGGCTCTAAGAATAATTCAATTACATTTTTGATTGCTTTTGTAATTCAGTTAATGTAAAATTGAATTATGAAAGCCAAGCAGTGCTAACATAGGACAAAAAACCTAATTTCACAGGAGAAGCAGAAAATCTTTCTAGAGGAACAATTTACAACCGATTGAATTTTTTTTGTACAGTTGAATGAATTAAATTATTCGGGGTTTCTAGCCACCTGAAAATCCTTCAAAACCTGAAAAAACTTAAATCTTTTCACTTGGAAGAACCTGAAAAAGTTTTTGAATTTTTTTTACCTGGAAATCTCTGTAAAAGTCCTTGAATTTTTGTTCTATTACTAATTTTTATTCCAGGATTGTTTTTCAGCTTTAACAACAATTTACTTACATTTTTGATCGCTTTTATGCTTCAGTTAATGTAGAATGGATTTATGAAATCGAAGGGGTGCTAACATAGCACAAAAAAACCTAATTTTACAGGTGAAGCAAAAACTCTTTCTAGAGGAAAAATTTACAACCGATTGAATTTTTTTTGTACAGTTGAATGGATTAAATTAATCGGGGTTTTTAGCGACCTGCAAATCTTCGAAAACGTGAAAAACTTGCACATTTTCACTTGGAAAAACCTGAAAAAGTTTTTGAATTTTTTTACCTGGAAATCCCTGGAAAAGTCCTTGAATTTTTCTTCTAGTAGTAATTTTTATTCCTGAATTATTTTTCAGCTTCAACAACAATTCAATGACATTTTCGATCGCTTTTCCAATTCAATAATTGTAAAATGAATTCAGAAAAGATAAGCGGTGCTGACATAGGACAAAAACCCTAATTTTACAGGAGAAGCAAAAAATCTTTCTAGGGTAACAATTTACAACCGATTGAATCTTTTTTCTATAGTGGAATGGATCAAATTAATCGGGGCTTTTAGTTACCTGAAAATCTTTTAAAACCTGAAAAACCTTGAATATTTTCACTTGGAAAAACCTGAAAAAGTTTGTGAATTTTTTCCACCTGAAAATCCCTGGAAAAGTCCTTGAATTTTCATTCGAGTACTAATTTTTATTCCAGGATTATTTTTCAGCTTTAGCAACAATTTAATGACATTTTCGATCGCTTTTCCAATTCAGTTAATGCAACATGGATTTAGGAAAGATAAGCGGTGCTGACATAGGGCAAATAAACCTAGTTTTACAGGAGAAGCAAAAAACCTTTCTAGAGGAAAAATTTACAACCGATTGAGCATTTTTTTTATAGTTAAATGGCTCAAATTTTTCGGGGTTTCTAGCGACCTGGAAATCCTTGAAAGCCTGAAAAACTTTGAATTTCTTTACCTGGAAAACCCTGGAAAAGTTTTTGAATTTTTTTACCTGGAAACCCCTGGAAAAGTCCTTGCATTTTGATCATACTCCTGGAATTTGTATTCCAGTACTTATTTTCATTCCAGGATTGTTTTCCAACTCTCACAACAATTTGATGACATTTTTTCAAATCTAAGATTTTTTTTGCTGTTAATATATTCATAGTGTAATTTGGTTTTATTGAATAGAATTGGTTGAAATTTGACTGAGTTATCCATCACTGTTTGCACAGACTTTCCGTAGGTTTTTAATTGAAGATTCATTTTTTTGGTTGAAAATTCTTCCTTTTCCGTTTGAATACAATTTTTTTA
>JAWWEA010000038.1:68759430-68769715 GCA_035222095.1 Andricus quercuspetiolicola | reverse complement strand
ATTCACCTCTTCGATGGAAAATTCAACTTTTTTGTTGCTAATTCGTTTCTTCTTTTTTATTTAAAAAATTTTTTTTTTATCTGATAATTCAACTTTATTTTTTTATCTGATGGTTTATACTTTATAAGTTGAAAATTCAACCATTTGGCAGAAAATTGACGTATTTTGATGGAAATTCGTCTTTTGGGTTAGAAAATTATTATTGTTTACTGAAAATTCATTTTTTTCGTTGGAAGTTCACCAATTTCGTTAAAATTTCGTTTTTGTTTTCGTTTCATTCAGCATGTTGAAAATTCATATTTGACGTTTTTTGTTTGAACTTTAATCTTTTTCGTTGAAAGATTCGACCTATTGGTTGTAAATTGCATCTTTTCAGGTTTAAAGTTCAACTAATCTGATGAAGTCGTCTTTTTTAGACGAAAATTACACTATTTTTGTCAAAAAGTAGTTTTTTTCCTTGAAAATTTAAATATTTCGTTAAAAGTTCAACCAGTTTGCTGAAAATTCTTCTTTTTTGTAAAAAATTAACTTTTTTCCTAGAATTAAAATTAAAAAATAAATTTAGATTTAAAGCTTTTTATATTGAATGCAATTTATTCTCTGAATCCGAATCCAAAAGTAAAATCTTTCTACCGCGTCAAATCTTTGAGAAAATTGAGAGCAGACTCGTTTTTGAGAATTTTTTTCAAGGCGCAAACTTAATATTCGTTTAATCTTGTACTTTACGATAATTTTTTATTTTATTGATTATTTTGAATTTGGTTCAAAGAATGGCTAAAAACGCTAATTTCCTTAAATACTTCCTTCTATATTTTCTCAGAAGTGGTTGATATTTTAAAATAAAATTTTGTTCTACATTCAGTAGTAAAAACACGTATCCCAGTCACAAAATAAAAGCTATCACGTTCACTTACTCGAAACTAGTCGAATTTTCATAAATTTTATTCATTTGTCCCTACGAATAAAAAAATGCATTTAATTATGCTTTTATTTGGACTACCTCACTGTGTATTAAAAAAAGTGAAAAATGTATATTACACTTATCGTAACAAGGCAATTAGTCACTAATTGAGAAATCGCATTCATGAGAATGAGAAATGTTAATGAAATATTAAAATTAAAGCAACGTCTAAAGCTTAATTTGTAGAACGAGGAGGTTGGCGGAAACAAGTTTAAGATCTCGGTAAACTTTGAAATCCAATCTCCTCGCCCTTTACTTGCTAGATACCTCTCGGATGAAGTCCACAAATTTGATTGGAGGATTTCAGTATTATTGGATTCGAGTTTTGTAATCTATTTTCAAAATATTTTTGAGCAATAAAAGATATTGTTTCAATCCCAGGATCTCTTGTTCATTTAATTTCATTATTAAAATTTCATAGGATATAGATTTATACTGTAAAAATTTTGTGTGCTATAAAATTAACATAAATTCTGTAAATCAAAATTTCCAAATGAGTAATCTCGCTTCATCTCAAAATTTATTTCCAAATGTTTTTAAACATTATCGATATAAGAGAAAATTTTAAATTGTAAACGATTTTTGAATTTTGGGAAATAATTCTGTACTTAACATTTTGCTACCACACTTTAATTTGTAAACTTTTTCTTATTTTCAATGAGATAAGAATTCGGTGAAAATATGTAATGGTTTAGGTTTTATTTTAGAAGGATAATTTTGAGTTTTTAAAATATTAAAATGTGTCGAAAAAGAATCCGGAAAATTTTTTAAGACAATTTTTTTAATTTTGCAGGATTTCAAAATATTTTAGGAAAACTGTATTTCGAAGGATGTTAAGTGAATCAAAAAAAAACTTCTTTATATTTCTGAGAAAATTTTTAATGATTTTTTATTATAAAAAATTTATTTTGAAAAATTTATTTTCAGGGGAAATTGGGAAAGATTTAAATTGATATCAAATAATTTCCTAAAATTTCTAATCAGAATATAGAATATTTTAAAGCAAAACTTTGCAATTTTGCAGGATTTTAAAATAATATAGGAAAACTGAATTTCGAAGGGTATTAAGTGAATCAAAAAAAAACTTTTTCAGATTTCTGGAAAAATTCCAAATGATTTTTTATTGTAAAGAATTTATTTTGAAAAACTTATTTTTAGAGAAAATTGGAAAAGATTTAAAATAATTTCAAATGATTTCCTAAAATTTCTAAACAGAATTTAGAATATTTCGAAGCAAAATTTTGCAATTTTGCAGGACTATAGAATTCTAGAAACAATTTTAGTAAGTTTAAGAGATATTCAGAATTTTTAAAAAGATTTAGAAATAAATATAAACTTGTAAATATTTTAAAATATTCAAAACAAAATGCAGAACTTTTAAAATTTCGCAAAAAAATTTAGAAATTTTTAAAGAGTTTTTGAAAAGGTTTCAAAAGAATAAAACAAATATTCTCAAGATTCACGGGGGAATTTTAAGTGATTTTAATTTTTTTGATATGAAAAAAATGTAGGAGACTTTAAAACAAAATTTATGCAATTTTGCAATATTGCAACATTTTAGAAAAAATTCTGCCTAAGTTTGAGAAATGTTCAGAAGTTTTAAAGTGATTAAAAAATAATTAAAACTTGTAAAAATTTCAAAAAATGAAAAAGTATGTAGATTCTGGAAAAAATCAGTTGTCTAAGAATTTTGAAAATTTTTAAAAGAACGAAAACATTTTCTTAGATTCCTAGGAAAAATCAAAATGATTTTTTATTTCTTCAAATTAATTTCGAGAAAATACTTAAAGATTTCAAAACATAATTTTTTTTTAATTTGATAAATTTTGAAGAAATTTCAGGAAAAAGTCGATTAATTTTAAACTTGGAAAACTTAAATTTTTTTAATGTAGAATTTTAAAAAATGCAAATTAAAAATTTAGAAGCTTTCAAAAAGATTTTAAGATAATTTTTTTAATTAAAAAAAATTGTCCTACATTTCAGAAGATTTGAAGAGATTAAAAATCTTTTAAAACTTAAAAAGGTCTTCGAAAATTTATCAAATATTTTTTGATTTCTTCCAAATTTCTATAATTCCTAAATATCCTAATAATTCACTCGAATTTTTCCTAGTATTTTGTGAAATCGCGTGAAGTAAAAAAAATTATTTTAAATTTCCTCCAGAATCTTAGAAAAATTATATTTATAGATTTTAAAAACAAACTGATAATGCTTATTTCCCGAATAATAAAATTCGGGAATAATAAAATTCCACACAATTTATGATGTTAGCGAATTTTAAAATTCTCGAATAATATTTTCGACAAAAAATTGTTTTTAATGAATCAGGTTTATTTACTTAAAATATAATAATGAAATATCTGCATCAGAATTTTTTTTTTGGAGTTTCAATGTATCGTTTTAAAGTTATTGTTTGGATTGAAAATTACAGTAATTGAAAAAAAATACTTTTCAATGAAAAAGAAAAATACAAGAATAAAATTTGTCTTACAAGAATAATTTTTTTAAGTGCTGGGCTTATTTAAATAAGAAATTTGCATCAAGAAATTGTTCGTTTTTTTTTAAATTGATCTTATTATAAATTTAAAAAATAATTACAAAATATACATTAAAAATTTAAAAAAAAAATCTTCCACAAAATTATCTTATTACCGTGTTTCCAATAAATAAATAAATAATGTTGATTATAAAACAAGTTTTTTTAATTGTTCAAATTCAGGAATTTTTGAGTGTCGGATATTTTTTGATTCGACAATTTTCGGTCAGGAATTTTATTATTTGAAAATTTTGAAATTCGGTAATATTATAAACTGTTGGGAATTTTATTATCAGGATATTTTCAAATTCAGTAATATTACAAATTGTTCGGGCATGTGACGAGTGAAAAATGCCGAAAAATAAAATTCCCGACAACGCAAAATTTCCAGAAAAGGAAATATTGGAATTAATAAATTTACAAAATTATAAAATTTACGAAATATGAAAGTGCTGAATTCGAAAATTCCCGAATAGTTTATAAAATTAACAAATTTGAAAACTTTCGAATAATAACATTCCCCACAGGAAATGACCGCATTATAAAATATCCGACACTATAATTAGCGAGACTAAAAAATTCACGAATATAAACAATTGAAAATACTTATATTTTTTAAATAAATATTATTCATTTATTAGAAATACATTAATGGAATACTTTGATCGGAGATAATTTTTTTAATGTATTATTTTTCTTACAATATTGTTTTAATATTTCAATATTGTATTCTCAATAAATAAATAATATAATAATATAAATAAATAATATAAATAAATATAATCGGGAATTTTACAGTTTCGGATATTTTAAAATTTCACAATTTCCTGTCGAGAATTTTATTATTTGGAAATTTTCAAAATCAGGGAATGTCTGAAAAATACCAAAAAATGGACACTGTTAAATTCCCGAAATATAAAATCCTGGTATAAAAATTTCCTGTATAATAAAATTCACGAACAGTTTATAATATAGCCGAATTCTAAAAATCTCGAATAATTAGATTTCCAAAAGTTTATAATATTACCGAATTCAAAAATTCCTGAATAATAATGTTTCCAACAGAAAATTTCCGAAATTTAAAATATCTCAAATATTTTAAGGAAAGAAAAATTGGTTCAATGTGGTTTTTTTATTGCTGTTTCAATATTTCATTATTATATTCTTAATAAATGCATGATATTTATTGAATAGCAATTTAAACAATTTTTTCAATTCGGAGATTTTATTATTCAGGAATATTCAAATTCTCTAACATTATAAACAGTACGGGAATTTTAATATTCGGGAATTCTCTTATTCGGTAATGTTATAATCTGTTCAGGAATAGTATTATTCAGAAATTTTTAAATCGGAGATCTTTATATTTCGGAAATTTTATTTTTCATGATTTTTCAGTCGTTTATCGGGAATTTTATTATTGGGGAATTTTCAATTTCGAATATTTTCTTTATCGGTAATTTTACAGTCGAGAATTTTATTTTATATATATTTTTTCATTTTTCAGTCGTTCCTCAGGAGTTTCAAAATTTGGGAATTTTTGAAATCGAGATTTTTACGTTTCAAATATTTATTTTTTTTGTGGATTTTATAAAGATGGGAATTTTATTTTTCGGGATTTTCCATTCGTCCCTGAGGAATTTTATTATTCGGGAGTTTTCCAATTCAGGATTTTTGTATTTCGGCAATTTTATAATTGCTGGAATTTTCTGTTTGGAATATTTTCTTCTTCGGAAATTTTACAGAATGATGAATTTTATTTTTCGAGATTTCCAGTCGTCCCATTCAAATTACCGCTGGTTAAATAACAGACGAGAGCAAACTGAGCAATATATTTATATTGACTTTTCTGTATATGTTTTACATCACGAAGCTTTATACACACATAAAGCATCACTGAAGTGCTCGTAAATTTTTTAGATATTTTCCTGGTGACCACATAAAGTTAGAATTTGTGTACGTCCAATTACCTCAATAAACGAGATTGACACAATTTATATAAATAAAGAGCATTTTCCCCCATTTTTCTCAAATGTACCATATAAACAAAAAATTTATTTAGTTTTCGCTCTTTCAGTGAATAAAATGAAAATATACATGACAGTTTAAATTTTGTATCAAACTGAAAAATTTATATTAAATAATTTGATGTTAATTCTTTTTTGTCCACTGGTCTAAAATCAATATTTTCTTAATATTGATTTCTTATTTCTAAATTGTGAAAAAATTGCTCTCAAGTTCCGCTGAGATCCGAACCCAGGTCTTCCAGATTGCCGGTCTGGTGCTCTTACCTGTTTTTCTCCAAGTCATATTTTCATAAAAGTATCTAATCTTCCCATTCCAATACTATTATAAAATAATTATTGTACGTTTTTAACTCATTTGCTTCATCAGAAACAAACATCAACAATTTTGAGCCTTATTACGTGTTTCTGTGACTAAAAGGTTCCAAACGGCTTTTTAAACCTGCTAGTGACAGGGAAAAAGCACTGTCATTAAAAAGTGTGCTGGTGTCATTAACCCATCCACTCGTATGAATCAGACATGCTTTTAGTATTAAAAAACAACTACTTCACTAATGCTTACAAAAAAAATTGTGATTGAAGCGTATACAACAGTGAAATGCTAAATCTTGTAATATTGAAAACTAACAGTGTCACTAACTGGTGTTTTTACCTTATCTAGTCAAAACCACATCAAAAAAATATGAAGAAACTATAATTTAAAAAACGGGCATATTTGTTTTTTGGTCTACTAGCATGAAACTATCCAATATCACCTTATTCAATATCTCACGAGTCCAACCACCTGCTTCTCAATATGGTCTTGAACATGCAAACACAAATGCGGTACGTAATTTGCTCAGAGTTTAGATCCAAATTTATGGGCGATAGCAAACTAATGTTTTGGATAACTTTATTATCGCCACTATCGTTTATCCTAAATTCGATTATAAAATTATAAATTCGCATCGATTTTAAAATTTATTTTCCGTTGTCTTATACGACCGTCTTATGATATTTTCAACGATTCCGACGGACTTCAGGGAATGCAAAAAATTTCAAAGGATTTTGATGGGAATTATAATCAGGGTAATATTTCAGATTTTTTTATTTTTCACAACTCATTTGAATTTATTTGGAATTTATTCCCAATTTTTATTAATTTATTCTGAAGTCTTTTATATTTCTTTGCATTTATTTTAATTCTCTTGAACTCTCATAAAATTCTTTTAAATTGACTTGAATTCTTTTAAATTCACTGAATTCTACTCAATGAAAAGGATTAAAAAAATAATTTTTTTTTTAAATTCACTTTCTGAATTGTTATCAATTTACTTAAATTCTTGAAAAATTCACCGTGAATTTTAATGAATTTTATCAAATTCTTCTCAAATCACTAGAGCTTAATTTAATTTGTTGCTTTTTTTAAACTTTTGTTTCAATTCACTTAAATTCTATTGAAATCGACCAGAATTCTGTTCACACCCATTTTACTCAATTCGATGAAAGTTTGTTTTATTTAAAAAATTTTTCTCAGTTATATCCTTTTGAATTCTTATGAATTCTACGAAATTCGCTTGAATTCCCTAGAATTCTTCTAAATTAACTCCAACTTTACTGAAAGTAGTGAAATATTTTTAATTTTTTTTTAATTTTCTCAACACATTTGAATTCATTTGGAACTCATCTTGAACTCTTGTTAATTTATTGTGAATTCTCTATAAAAAGTTTCAATTTTTTCTTCAATTTTTTTTTAGTTCTCTTAATTTTTTGAAGCCTCGCTGAGTTTTTTCTAAATTCACTTGAATTCTTCTAAATTCATTCAATTCTACTAAATTAACTGGATCCTAAAGAAAATTAATTTTTTTTTCACACTGAAATCTTTTAAACTTCCCTAGAATTCTTAGGCACTATATAAATTTTTTCAAATTGTCTAAAATTCCTGTAAATTCACTTAATTCTACTCAATTAAAAGGATATTAAAAAAAATCAGTTTTTTTTTAAATTCATCCTAAAAGTTTTTTAGCTCACCATTATTTCTGAGGCATTTTAATAAATTATTTTGAATTTCCTTGAATTCTTCTAAATCGTTATCTATTCACCTAAATTTTTCAAAAATGTACCTTAAATTTTTATCAATTTTATCGAATTCTTATATTCCTTCAACTTCTCTAAATGCTCTCGAATTTTATTTAATTTTGCTTCCTCATACTGGAAGCTTTGTAATAGTCACATTTTCCAAAAAATTTTAATTCATTTGAATGAACCTTTCTTAATTCGAAAATGTCGAATACAATTCTTATGGATTTTATAAAATTCTCTTGAATTCGCTTGAATTCTTCTAAATTAAGTCTGAAAATATTGAAACCAGTTAAATATATTGGATTTTTTTAAATTAAGTTAACTCATTCGAATTCATTTGAAATTCACCTTCAATTATTATTAATTTATTCTGAATTCATTTAAGAAATTTGGAGTTTTTGAATTTAACAGAAAATTCGATTTTTTAATTCACCCTGAAATCTTTTAAGCTCGCCTTGAATTCTTAGGCATTTTATTGATTTCTTTCGAATTCCCTTGAATTCTTCTAAATTCAGTCGATTCTACTCAACTGAAATGATTTTTTTAAAATAGTTCTTTTTTTCAATTCAACCTAGACCTTTTTAAACTAGCCTTGAATTCTCAGGCATTTTATCAAATTATTTTGAATTTCCGTAAATTCTTCTGAATCGTCATCAATTCACTTAAATCTTTTTTAAATTCACCTTCAATTTTTCATGAGCTTAATCAAATTCTTCTCATTTTCCTAAAATTTCTCTGAATTCCATCGAATTTGATTTAATTTGTTAGTTTTTAAAATTTTTGTTTTAATTCACTTAAATTCTATTGAAATCGCCTTGAATTCTGTTCACACACATTTTACTGAATGAAATGGAATTTTTTTTAATAAATTTTTTTTTCCAATTATATTCTTTCAAATTCTTATGAGTTTTATAAAATTCTCTTAAATTCCCTTGAATTCTTGTAAATTATCTCCAATATCACTAAAGTCAGCGAAATATTTTGTATTTTTGTATTTTTTCTTCAACACATTTGAATGCATTTGGAATTCACCTTAAATTCTTATTAGTTCAATCTGAATTCTTTAAAAAATTTCAATTTTTTGGAAATCTCTTGAATTTGTTTAGTTTCGCTAATTTCTTCTAAATTCACTCAATTCAAATTATTCAAGTGGATTTTTAAGAAAATTAGTTTCTTTTTTAATTTACTCTGAAATCTTTTAAATTCACCTTGAATTCTTAGTCATGTCATTAAATTCTTCCGAATTCCTTTTAAGTCCTTCTAAATTCACTACAAAATTACATAAATCAGTCGATTTCAGATTTCAGATTTCTTTAAATTAACTTGAATTTTTATAAATTTCTTTAAATTATTCTCATTTTTCCTAAATTTTTCTAAATTTTTCTAAATTCAATCAAATTTTATTTTACAGTCAAACCCGGAGATAGGATAACCGGATATAGTGATTCCGAGAATTGACGCCGCGGCGGGTAAAGTTGCTTGGTGCTGTGGGGGGATTGCAGCGCTCACTCAGGCGTGACAAAACAGGAGCGTTGCGATAAGGCGCTGTACCCGAACGGCCTACCTGTACAAAAGCGTCATGACATTCGCGACGTAGTATTTCGAAGTTATTGGAGCAATGTTAATAAAAAAGAGCAGTGAATATCAATTTATTTTAATGAAAGATGTTATACACAGTTTAAAATTCATGATTTACTAAAACATTTCTTGTCAATATTTCATTGAAATTCAAATTGCTTTTGTTCCAAATTAGTGGCGCTGTCATTGGCAGTCTTCAACAGGAAACACTTTATTTTAACGTGTAACAGCAAACTTTCTTTCTCATTTCTGCTAAATATTTATTTTACCCTTGTCTCCGTGTTACAAAAACAATTTTCAAAATCTTTTTCACCGCGCAGTAAAATCCAGCGGAAACGGTTCATACGCCCATGACTGTTTATATCCGGAGTGGACCTATAACGAGTTAGCCCCCACCCACCGTTCCCCGAAACCGTCACAGTATCAGAGTTTGACTGTATCTCCGGATTCGACTGTATTTGTTGTCTTTTTTATTTGTTCTTCAATTCACTTATATTCCATTGAAATCGCCCTGCGTTCTGAATTCAAGTGATTTTTAACTGATTATAATAGATACAAAAAATTTCTAAACATTTAATAATATTTCTATAATTCCCGAAGAATTTCACACGATTGAGGGATTTTTGAGAATTTACCAGATTTACAAAAATTTTTCTAAAAATTTTTATAGAATTTTATAGGACTTTCGAGGATTTCAATACTTTTAAGGAAGGTTTCCCAGGATCTCAACAAATTTCAAAGGACTTCAAATATTTCAACGACTTTCAAGAAATACCATCAGCTTTCGTACAATTTCACGGAATTTGAACGTATTTCATAAAAATTTAGTGTATTTTAAAGAATTAATTCAAAATAATTTAAGCATTTCGAAGAATTTTAAAGATCAACATTTTTTGAAGTATTTTAAAGTATTTGCAAAGATTTTAAAGGATTTTCATAATTTTAGGGTGTTTTGTAAGATTTCATAGATTTTTCTAGAGTCTTAACAAATTTCAAGAAAATTCTAAGAATTTTAAATATGTTAAGAAATTTATGAAAATTTAATGCGATTTTAAACAATTTCCTGGAATTTCGGAAGATTTTGAAGGATTTTGTAGGACCTATAGAGTTTAAGAATGTTCTTGA
>JAWWEA010000038.1:68649673-68660330 GCA_035222095.1 Andricus quercuspetiolicola | reverse complement strand
AACAAAACAATATATTCAAAAAACGAATTTTCAACACAATAGTTACCCTTTTAATCAAAGTGATGATTTTTCAACTAAACTGATGAATTTTCAACCAAAAAAGTGATATTTTTACAAATTTGTTGAACTTTCAATCTAGTAGTTGCATTTTCAGCGAAAAATATGAGTTTTCAATCAAATAAAGAATTTTAATATTAAATAAATGAATATAATTTTTATTACAGAATAATAATTTCGAAGATTTCAGATATGTTGAAAAAATATCTAGATAATTTCTAAATCTCTTTTTTTATTTTCCAGAATTTTACATAATTCTAGAAAAAATTTGAGTCAGTTTAATAGATACTCAGGGCCTTTTGACACTTAGCAAAAATTATAATTTTTTTATTCCTATTTTCAGAAATATCTTTTAAGCTGTCTCGAATTATTCCTTAAATTGTCTCAAAATCTTCCAGATTCTTTTTTGACAATTTTTGAAAACTTTTGGAATATTTTGAAACCTTCTTAAATATTTTCCTAAAGCAAATTTTGTAAAATTAAAAATTATGTTAAATTTTTCCAGCAATCTTAAGAAAATTTTTGTATTCTCTTAAAACATTCAAAAGTTCTTAAAAAGCTATTCAGTTTCTTCTCAAATCTTTAAACGTATACGTTTTCTTGTAAAATTGTTTAAATCATTTTTAGTTCAAAATTATTTTTGTATTCCTTCAAAGTTTCCGAATATCTCTCAAGCTTATTCAAATTTTTTCTAAAATTTTTTACTCCTGCAAAATAAAAAAATGTTGCTTTAAAATCTTCGACATTTTTTTCCAAAATTTTAAGAAGTCATTTGAAATGTTTTACAATCTTTGTAAATATTTTCTTAAATTTAATTTATCAAAATTAAAAATACTCATCATGAACTATGATATTTTCCAAAATGTTAATCATAGTATTATTTCTCTAACAATTACAATTAAAATCTGTTCGTCCATCAGAAATGTTTTAAAAAATTCAGAAATAAACTTTGTCATCAAATGAAATTACTTATTTGAAAATTTTGATTTACTAAATAGATGGTGCAGAAAACTCTTAATCTTTATTAGTAGATAAATGCATATAACCTTATTTAATATGATGCAGGGGTTATGAATAGAATCATTTTGTAATTTTCAAAACATTTGGTCAAATTGATAAAAACAGGATATTGCTGCCTATATTATTAAGGACTCATTTGCAATAATTTTTTAGAATTGAAATTCCATGTTTGGAAATTGCGATTCAAAAAATTCGAGAAAATTAAGAAGAAGGAACCGAAAACAGCCACATAAATTCACATTTACGCATAAGCAACCAATCAGGTATTCAGCAACATTATTTGCGAGATTTTTTAAACATATAGTTACACACCATTTTTTTAGACAGGATTAATTAAAATCAGTGGAATAAAATATCTGCATGGGACAGCTACTTGATCTTTTATTTGGGTAGGAAACTAGTTCTCCGACTCGAACCTCTCCAAGAACGAATAAATAGGACTTGAAGGTATATGTATACAAGTTAGTCCTCTTTTTCTTTCTTTGACCAGGAACTAGGGCTGATGAACCTTACTTCCGTTTTCTTCTTATCCACGATACTCTCACTGAGCCAACCGCAAAACTTTAGTCCGATTGCCAAAGTCGAGTATTGCTAAGAAATGCCAAAAGCATTCTCTCCTTCTGCAACTTCTTAATGGTATTTGTTGTACGGTCGCACTGTCACCCTGAATTAGCTAACTTTGTTGGGCATTTTTCTCAAACTAGCGGCTACCCTAATGAAATAACATGACCCTCGATTTTTTCTTAAAAGACTATAAAAGTTAAGAGAGAAAGGAAATGGTGCACATCCGCCAGCCATTCTCGTGCTCGTTAGTAGTAATTTACAATCTTGTACTATCTGGTACATAAAGGACTTTGGTATATTTGTCACTGAAGATTTTCCGAGAAGAAATTATGAATATAAAGATTTGGAAAAACAAATATGACTTATGTTCAACCGGCAACGTATGGTAATTGAAGAATTATTCGTTTCATCTCACGGCCACATAGAAATAAAAACAAACATGCATCGTTTAACTTATATTTATTTTTAGAAAAATTCTTTACCTTTCAGCAACTACTGCGTGCCTTTTTCAAAGGTAAACTCAATATAGTAATACAAATATAATAGTCTTTCAATCTGTATATTAACAGAAATATTACGAAATTTTTTTATGAATTAAATGATACGTCTTTGATAAGCAATTTTTTCGTTAGCTAATATTTTAATATTATCAAATTTAAAATCGAACTGATTACTAAAAGTCCAAGAATGTGGTGGCAAACCTGTATTCAGATTTCCGATTTCTCAATCTCTTTTGTGTTCTAGTTTTTAATCTCCTTCCAGTTTCAACGTCATAAACTTGATTGCAACATTTATATTTCATCAAATAAATAACACCAGACAAATTTTTGATGCTATCACTGTCCTTTTTCTTCAATAAATAATTATCTAAATTAATAATGTTTTTGAAATAAACATCGACATCAAATTCTCTTAATGAAATTCTTGAACATTTAGAGAAACCATGTATGTACGGTAAAGTAACTTTTAAATAAACTTTATTGTAAGTATCAATTTGTTTTTCTTACTAGTACTATTATACATCTCATGAATAAGTTCAATAATAATGTCGTTAACTGAATAAAGAGAATAATTATTATATACTAATGTTGTTTTTGATGGATTTGAATCTTCTTGTCTAAATTGAATGTTATTTAAATCAATACATCTATCATCTGAACCTTTTTAAAGCCAATTTTATGATAAAATAAATTATGTGAATTATAATTAAGGTACCTTTCAGGCCCAGAAGTTTTTTTGTACCAACTTGTTAATAAATCACCATCTGTGACTTCAATCACTTGACCATCGAAATAGTTAATAACATTATCATTTTCAGGTTTATGTGTGGATTTAGTGCAATCTCCTAAGGTACCAAACACATTTTGAAAACATCAGTTTTGTTAGAAGAGACAATTGCAAGGATATCATAAACTCTTTTATTAAGAATAGGTGTGAATTTTAATGAATCCAAAGCTCTTTTTTCAACATCATGTAAAACTAATTCAGAAACTACTGGAAATAACGGAAAACTCGTAGGACAACCCTATATTCGTTTATGGAATTTCTTATTAAAAGAGAAAACAATACGCTTGAAAATAGTTCTAGTGGCTTAGGAAAATTAGTTTGTGGTTATTTTTGTTAAGTTACGATTTGAAATAAGTTTTTCTGCAATGGAATATGAATCAAGATCGAGTGGAATGCTACCAAACATCAACACAACATCTAAGGAAACTGTTGAATGGATTTTAGGAACAGTAATGTTTTTTAGAATGTCAATATGTTCCCAACTGTTTTTTTTTATAAACGAACTAGTGTTCTGGGAAACTGGTTTTAAAATATTTTGAATGTATTCAGATAAATTCTAAGTAGGAAAACCAACTGTGGAAACAATCAGCCTACAAGTTACGTTTGGTTTGTAGACTCAGAATGAGAAGTTTTTTTGTACCAACTTGTTAATAAATCACCATCTGTGGCTTTAATCACTTGACCATCAAAATAGTTAATGACATTATCAATTTCACGTCTATGTGTGGATTTAAGGCAATCTCCTAAGCTACAAAACACATTCAGAAAACATCAGTTTTGTCAGAAGAAACAATTGCAAGTATATCATAAACTCTTTTATCAAGAATAGGTGTGAATTTTAATAAATCCAAAGCTCTTTTTTCAACATCATGTAAAACTAAATCAGAAACTACTGGAAATAACGGGGCACTCGTAGGACAACCCTATATTTGTTTATGGAATTTCTTATTAAAAGAGAAAACAATACTTTTGAAAACAGTTCTAGTTGCTTAGAACAATTAGTTTGTGGCTATTTTTGTTAAGTTACGCTTTGAAATAAGTTTTTCTGCAATGGAATCTGAATCAAGATCTAGTGGGATGCTACCAAACATCAACGCAACATCCATGAAAACTGTTGAATGGATTTTAGGAACATTAGTGTTTTTTAGAATGTCACTAAGTTCCCAACTGTTTGTTTATAAACGAACTAGTGTTTTTAGAAACTGTGTTTAAAATATTTTGAATGTATTCAGATAAATTCTAAGTAGAAAAACCAACTGTGGAAACAATCAGCCTCCAAGTTACGTTTGGTTTGTAGACCTTTGGGAGAGCATAAGCTTTTGCTACAACACTTGTGAGCTTTTAAACGGCATGCACATTGATCATTAATTAATCTTTTGTTTTCCATCTAATCGCTGTATTATTAAATTTATTCTTAGTTTACGGAACCATACTAGTTTTTATGTTTTTACACATAATATTGTTTTTAAGAATAATTCTTAATAACATATATGTGTTTATTAACTATCTTCAAAATCATAACGGCACTAAAAGTCAATTTCTATCATTTCCGGTACATAGACGTCCATTGATAAATTTGCGATGGAAAATGATATAAATTACCTAGAAATTGAAATGATCCTATGAATCGCCATCCTCTATTTATAAACCCTCTATTTTTCTAGGTTTCTCGTGTGTTTATTGGCAATATTCAAAAACCAAAACAACACTAAAAGTCTTTTTCTATAACGCCCGGTATATTGATCGCCATCGACAAAATAAACACTGATATTGGATTTGTTTAATGAGATTCTCAAACTTCAGAGAGACTTTAATATGCGGTAAAGTAACTTTCAAATCAGAAATTTATTCTAGTTATCAATCTATTTGTCTTTCTTATCAGTAATATTATAAATCTGATTAATGCGTTCATTAATGATGTTACTAACTAAATTAAGAGAATAGTTATCACTATATACTAATGTTGCTTTTAATTGACTTAAGTTTTTTTTTCTAAATTGAATGGCACTTAATTTGATACATGTATCAACTGACCCTTTTTAAAACAAGTTTCATGATCAAATAGATTATGTGAATTGTAATTAAGATACCACTCAGCCCAAGAAGGCTTCTTGTATCAATTGGTTAATAAACTATAATTTGAAGTTTTCATTATTTTTAAATCAAAATAGCTAATAACATTATCAATTTCGCGTTCATGGGTGAATTTAATGCAATATTTTATACTATTAAACACATTCAAAAAAACATGAATTTCATCAGAAGGAACAATTGCAAGAATATCATCAATATATCTTTTATAAACAATAGGTATGAATTCTAATAAATTAAAAGCTCTTTCTTTAACATCTTGTAAAACTAAATCAGAAACTATTGGAAATGAAGGCAACCCCATACTTGTTTACAAAATTCCTTATTAAAAGATAAAACAATACTTTTCAAAGCAGTTCTAGTGGCTAACAAAAATTAATTTTCAGTTATTTTTGTTATTTTACGACTTAAAATACGTTTTTCTCGAATGTAATCTGAAGCAAGATTTCGTGGGATGCTATCAAGCATCGATACAACATCTAAGGAAATTGTTGAATGGATTTTGTGTACATTAATGTCTTTTAAAATATCATTAAGTTCCCAACTATTTTTTATCAATGAACTTATGTTTATAGAAACTAGTTTTAGAATATTTTAAATATATTCAGATAATTTATAAGTAGGAGAACCAACTATGGAAGCAATTATCCTCAAAGTGAAATTTGGTTTATGTTCATTTGGGAGAGTATAAGCTTTTGCTATAACACTATTGTAAGTTTTTAAACGGTATGCATATTGATTAATAATTAGGCTTTTGTTTTCCCATCTGATAGTTGTATTATTAAATGCATTTTTAATTTTTGTAACCATACTAGTTCTTATGTTTTTATACAGAATATTTTTTTAAGAATAATTCTTATATATAATACGGCACTATTTCTTTAATTTTCGGTACACAGATTGCCATCAACAAATTTGCCATAGAAAACGATAAAAATTACCTAGAATTTAAAATGATCCTATAAATCACCACCTTTGATTTATTAACCCTCTATTGTTCTAGATTGCACATGTGTTTATTGGTAATATTCAAAACCAGAACAACAACAAAAATCTATTTCTATAATTTCCGGTATATAGATCATCATCGACGAAATAAACATTGATATTGAATTTCTTTAATGTAGTTCCTAAACTTCAGAGAGTCCTTAAGTGTACGATAAAGTAACTTTCAAATTAAATTCATTGTATCAATCTATTTGCTTCTATTATTAGTAATATTGTGCATCTCGTAAATTCGTTCAGTTATAATGTTATATTGATTTAGATTTTCTTTTCTAAACTAAACGTCACTTAATACAACACATCAATCCACGAAATCTCTATTAAGCCAATTTAATGACAAAATAAATTATCTGAATTGTAATTGAGATACCTCTTAGACCAAGAACGTCTTTTGTACCAATTTGTTATTAAATCACCATTTGGAGTCTTAATTATTTGTAAATCAGGATAGCTAATAACATTATCAATTTCACGTTCATGTGTGAATTTAATGCAATCTTCTATAATGTTAAGTACATTTCAAAAAACATCAATTTTGTCCAAAAGAACATTTGTAAAGATGTCATCAACGTATCTTTTCTAAAAAATAGGTGTGAACTCTAATAATTCAAAAGCTCTATTTTCAAAATCTTGTAAGACTTAATCTAAAAATACTGCAGATGAAGGCGAACCCATAGAACAACCCGATATTTGTTTATAGAATTTTTTATTAAAAGAGAACATAGTAGTAGAAAACGATTCTAGTTGCTATTGACCATTTATTCCTTCTTGTCTTGATAAGTTATGACTTAAAATAAGTTTTTCTTCAACGCAATCTAAAGCAAGATCTTCTGGGATGCTGTTAAATATCGACACAAAATCTGAGGAAACTATTGAATGGGTTTTAGATACATTATTATTTTTTAGAATATCTTAAAGTTTACGAATATTCTTTATAAGCAAACTAGTGTTTGGAGGAACTGGTTTTAAAGATTTCAAATATATTTAGATGAATTTTTAGTAGAACCGTAACTAATCAGTCTCCAAGTTAAATTTGGCTTGTGAATCTTTGAGATAGGACAGGCTTTTGAAATAACACTATCGTGAGTTTTTAAACGGTATGCACATTGATCATTAATTAATTTTTTGTTTTTTCATCTATATTACTACATTTATTTTTAATTATCAGAACCATGCTGGTTTCTATGTTTTTGTACAGAATATCATTCTTAAGAATGTTTTCAGCTGTTTTGTAATAGTCATCTCTATTAGCTGCAACAGTTAAATTGCCCTTAATTTTGCTATTAGGTTTATAGGTAAAAGTGGGAGGATATTAAAAACTAGAATTTCTGAACACTAAAGAGATTGTAAGATTGGAAATTTAAATACAGGTTTGCCACCACATTCTTGGAATTTTATTCATTATTTTAATTTTAAGTTTAATAATATTAAAATATTAGCTACTGAAAAAAATACATATCAAAGACGTTTCATTGTGTCTATATTCATAAAAAAATTTAGTAATATTTTTGTTAGACAGACTGAAATTTCAAACATTAATAAATATCATTGAAGCATTATAAAATAATGTCATCTTTATTAGTTACTAATCTTTTCTTATAATTTCAAATTCAATTCAGTTCCACGCTTCCTTATCAGTAGTTTTCTGTAAAATTGACCATACCTTCGACGTTCATTGAGTATTGTCTTCACATAACTTTCGCGTAACCTTCAGTTGTCATTTTCTGTTTCGCCAATGTAACAATGAAGAAGCTCTTTTCATTAGAAATAATGTAGTGTTTTACGTAATTGAAGTCTCTTTCATTTTAAGAGACTCCTCATAATTTACATGTTTTTATTATTACCTTACAAAATTAACCGGAATCTTTCATTTTGACTGGTGTTTTTGTTTTACAATCTGATGATTGTTTTGAAATAAGCCTTCGTTCTTCAAAAATGTATCAATTAAAAGCTTTTCATTTCATAGAAAGATAATATATGGATGAAAATCAATAAATGGACCAGGAGCAAGAGTTAATTCTGGTCAATGGTGATGATATCCCCTTTAAAGTACTCCCCTTTGGAAGCTAAAACCTTCTTCCAGCAGCCCTTCCACTTTCAGAGCAGCTAACAGCTGCTTCGTCGCATTTTTTTTTATTTCCTCTACTTCTTGAAATCGTTTTCCTTTTAGAGGAAACTTCAATTTGGGAAACAGCCAGAAATCACAGAGACTCGAGTTAGGACTGTATGAGAAGCATAATTTGGTGGTACATTAAGTTTTTCATCGGTGCAATTTTTCCTTTAATTCATAGAATACGCTTGAACCACATTTTTCCATCCAATAATATCATTGATGATTCCAATAAATAGATCGAATGGCTCCTTCAATTGACATCCTCAGGATTATTGATGAGAGATTTAAAGAGGAAGCTGACAAATGTTTTAGGAATTACATACGTTAGACAAAACATATTAAGGACGACAGGTACTTTATCTTATCAGTTTCTATCGATAAGCAGTTTATCAGTCTTTTTTCATTCATATTAATCGAATTTCACATATTTTTGTAAATCATGGTATATCTAATGCTCTTCTAATTTTTAAAGTCATCAAAATTGCTGTTTTGAATCATTTAATTTGAAGAGTTACACACAAAGGAATGTAGTCAGAATATTTCTTTTGAATACAATTTTTAAAAGAACTTAAACAAAATTTAGATTAAATGTCCTTCAGTTTACTTTTAATACGGTAAAAAACAGTTGTTCTGTAATTTCATGGTTCAGGTGTTCAATATTCCATTTTAAATTAATTAATAATTGAAGATTATCGAATATACTTTAAGATGTGAAAATTTGACTACACTTATCGTATCCTATCTACTTAACAAAGAAAAACTGACTCAGAAACCCAAAAAATATCCGAGAAGAATTAAGTATCATCCAGTAAGACGGGTTTACTATTAGAAGGAGCATATTTTTGAAGTGAATTAAATTAAACTAATGGGTGTTTTATTAAAATTCAATTATGTAACTAATATCAAATGTAAAAATATGACGAAAATAAGTATTAAAATAAAATATTGTAAATGGTTTATATCAAAAGATTGTTAATCAATACAAGAATTATACAATTGTAAAATAAGAGCATACTTCTTCATCTCACAAATCATTATTCTTACACTAATTATAATTAATATAAGAAGAAAAAATTAGTCAATGTAGGTGAAAATTTGTTAATAATTAATGCGATTTCACAAGCAAAATCGTTCCAACAAATTATTATTTATAACTATCGTCTGCTATAGTAATGCTAGATGATTGCGGTTTTTTCTGAAATTTTCCCCTTGTCCCACACTTCTCCATGAAACTGATCTAATCATTGATTTAAAATAACAAAAGTAATAGTTTAAACAATTCATTATTACTTTTAATAACATTTCCTTTGAATAATGCTAAAAACTTGCTGTTTTTTCTGCAATTTTCAAATTTTTTTTAGCTTTGCTCTTCGAATAAAGTATTGAGTAATCAAGGCCGACAAAAATAATTGCTTGAAGAACATTTTATTGTTTATGACTATTTCCTTTTTAAGTAATGCTAGAAACTTGCTGTTTTTTCCTAAATTGCCAACTTTTTGTCAACTTTTTAGTCGCAAACTTTATATTATTGATACTTTGCAAAGTAAACATCTTGAAATATTTCCAATCTTTCGGAATATTCTAAATTTTTCTGAAAATAAATAGTCAAACAAAAATTGTTGAAATACCTTACAGTTTCAAGTTTAATTCATTCTTCTGAAATAAATCTGTGGATTAAAATACAACTGTAGAAGACTGCTCAATAATTACAAATTTTTTCGTAATGTCTTAGAATCGCAAATTATACGTTTGCTTAAAGGCTGTTAAAATCGCTAATGTTTTCGTTTTCAGTTTTCCTTCCATATATTTGATTAGCTATTGATCTCCAGCTTTATGAAGCTTTTCCAATTTTCGGTTTGTTATGGGTAGCAAATTGAAATCCAGCCAAGAATTTGCTAATTAAATATTGGCGCTCAATATGGGGTTCTGAAATTATCACCACAATATTGAATGCCACTTACACCTCCATAATATTGAAAGTGAACCTTCATTTTATAATCCGAAATTCCCTGCGAACGAAAATCTTCTCAAATAAAATTGATGATATCAATATTTATTGTTAAAACTAAAACTGAAAGTTTTTGCCGTTGAAAGAGGATTTTACATTGAATTGGTTACAATTTAAAATATCAATAATAATAGAACATTTCGTAAAAACAGAAAATTAACTAAATGAACAATAAAAGTTGGGAGATTATCAAATTGAGCTAGGGAAGCTAAAAAGTATGTAAAGAAAACAAAATTTCAATAATAATTAAATTATAAACCAAAGAAATAAATTTTCGACTAATATGACGAATCTTCAACTAGAAAAATTAATCTCGAACAAAATAGTTCAATTTTCGGACAAATAGTTTAACTTTCTACTAAATTATTAAAGTTTCAATTTATAAAGACGAATTTTCTAGAAAACATTTAAATTTTCAAACCGAAAATATGCATTTTCAAAAAAAAGTTAACTTTCAAGCAAATAGTTGAATATTTAATCAATTTGTTGAATTTTTAACCAAATAGCTAAGT
>JAWWEA010000038.1:68401565-68412804 GCA_035222095.1 Andricus quercuspetiolicola | reverse complement strand
AATCTTGTGTAATCCCATGTAATTTTTTGGACCCTTATGTAATCCCGTAATCTTGTAATCTCGTGAAATCGAAGTAGTTACCCCTCGGTTTCATTGATAGATATGAAATTTGCAGAAAATTTGTTAAACGCATGCTAGAACTTGAAAATGTAGTTAGGAAAATTAAAAGAATTTTCGACTTGTGAGGGGCCAGAAATATCAATTTTTTAGTAAAAATATCATGCCCAATGAAAATCTCTAATTACTACCCAAAAAAACTATGATGTTTAGTTTCTCATGGAGGCCAGAAATTAAAAAAAATTCTCGTAATACTGATATAGATGTCCTAAATGATGGATAAAATAATCTTGTATTTACTCGTTGTTACGAATGAAAAAACAAATAAAATATGAAGATCATTATTCGATTTTTTTCTGTTTTTAAGGTTAACATTTTGGACGTAACATTCAAAATTATTCAATCGAGTTCTTGTAGGGGTCAAACTTTATAATTTGACTTATATTTTAAAAAAGTCGAGGAGAGTTTTCATTTTCTAAAAAAGCCTTTTCCAGACAACCCACCAGTTTACATGTATTTATAAATTAAACTTTTTTATTTCATGGTCAAATAATGAAATATTATAATATTTAGCTGCAGTTGAAAAAAATCTTGCCGAAAAAAGAAATCTTATTGACGCCAGAATTTAAATTTTTAAAAAGTGTCAAGTTTGATCAAATAAATTTTATCTTGAATAAAAGCGTTTTTGAGCCTAAATATTTTAATATAAAAATAACTGAGTACAGTACACCCACGGTATCTGCCCTCTCCGTATGTGTCTGCTGTCCACCAGGGTTGTCACATGGAGCTTTGACCACGTCGCCCAAGCTTGGATAATAAATCGCGGAATATATGTATTGTGGGCGAATTTTTGGGTGACTTCCTTAATTTCTTTTCACCAAAAGGACTAATGAGCTAAATCAAAACTCCCAATTCACGATAAATTGCCAATCTGGCAGCCCTGAGCGAGTCTGCGATACCATGCGCATGTGTCAACGTGCGAGTTCCAGCGTGGAACAGTTGCGCAGACACGATGTCTTGCGCTCTGAGCGGCCCTGTTATCCAGACAGCATTTCAAATTTATTTAAAGAGTAAACCAATGTTTTTTGATGATGAGAATTCAACGAATAACATTGATTTCTTGTTTAGATAAGTTTAAAATGTAATTTGAATAGCAAGTCCAGTCAGAGTGAAAGGACTTCATGTCTGCGCATTCTGGGGCTATATTTGTCAGCTATAACGTGGCGTAGGCTAAACGCGGGTCAACCCCAATGAATTTTACACGGAGTAATAATAAGGAGACCGATCATGCCGTAGAAACCGCCTCGAGTTTTCGCTGCGGTAACAGCAAATTTATTGCCAGGTTCAGCTATTAGCATGCGATCTATCTTTTTTTCTCCCGCTAGAAAAAGAGATGGTAGAGCACAGTGCTCTCAGTTATTATTACTGCGTGGAATTTTATCTTAATATTTTTAATTTTATGGATATGTGATATTGCTTATACCAGCATTGAGAAGTATATTATATGATACTCACCAAGAAAATGAATGAAAATTGCGATAACAGGCAGTAGACTCCTAACGAGGATCTTCATTCTTTCGAGATTGATTTTGTAAACGAAGAATGAGAAATCGGGAAAATATTCACTGCTATATATACTAAACACTGTCTGTTTACTTAGCTTCATGATCAGACGCAAAACCTTCAGAACGATTCGAATTGAGAAAGTGTGTATATATTACGTCGCAGAGGCAATCTAATATCTACAAAGATAGAACAAACTGTTGAAATTAAAAAATATTTCATAGATCATGGAATCTGTTTTTTTTTTTAAATTATGGATAAACTCCAAAAAATACTTACGTCCGATCCATTTGAAACTTTGTATACCAATGCATTTTGCCTCGCTGATTACGAAAATGATAGTGAAAATACCCGCAAAATTGAATTTTAAGGTCAAAACTCCCAAAAAACTAAAACATTTATTTAACACACTTTTCTAAAAAAAACATTATTTTTTGAGAAATAAAAAGAAAATGTTTTGTTCAAAGTGGGGAATTGCTTGGAGTGGAACTTTTAGCGCTCCTGCCCACAAAGATGTATATGGCTAGTCACAGGAAAGCCTTCCCGCCCCCTACGATAAGTTGGCCCAACATTATTTTTGTGACTAACCATAAGGGTTTCTTCCCACCCTCCGCGCGATGTTGAAAAGCAGAACTGTGTGACCTACATTATTTCCATGACCAGTCACAGGCGTATTTTTTCCAGGCTACAACTTTTGCTTAAGATTTTTTCCTCTTAATCCAAGATTCATCGAAATATAGTGAAAAAATTTTAAAAAAACACCGCTTGCTCGTCTTTTGACCTTGAAAATCAAATTTGTGGGTATATTAAATATCACTTCCGTAATCAGCGAATAAAAATATGTGAGTTTGCCTAGTTTAAGGTAAATCGGAGGTAAGTACTTTTCGAAACTGGTCCATTTAGTAATAACTTACTATGACCGCAGGAACATGGACATAATATAATAAATATTTTTCGCTTTTTAAAGAGGATTGGTGGGAAAATATTTTCTTGATTTTGCAATAGAATATTGAAAGAAAAATTGACTTTTATTGGACTCTCCGAAAGGTGTAACAGTGGACACAATTTACTCATGTTTTCCTGCTTATTAAAGAAGATTGGTGGATAAATGTTTTCTTTTATTAAATTTTGCGAAATTTTGGAAGACACCCAAATGAAAATATTGTCAGTGTCTATCCATAACGAAATTTGGTGATGACTAGCCCAAATCGTTGAAATCAGCTATTAGTCACGACAATTCGTGAAAAATAGACCAGATCCTTGAATCAGCTATTAATTACGAAATTTCGTCATGAATAGATAAGATCGTTGAATCGGATATTTATACTGAAATTGAAGGATTTTAGTTGAACTATTCCTACTGCAAATGCTCATTTTTCACAACAATTAGAAAATCACGTGAGTCAAATAAGTTCACTTCCTCTTCACTTTGCACATGATTTGCATATAGTGTCAGATGGGATGTTATATTTCCAACCTCTCGTGGGGGGGGGGGGAGACACCCCTGTGACTTTTCGCGTGCTACACTTCAAATACATCAAGTCATTCCCCTAAACTTAGCTATGATTTAGTTTACAATAACATAATGTTCAATACAAAGAACGTGAACAATGTATCGCTTTTTGTTACATTTTTGTTTATGGACATTTGGTGTTCCTTTTATTACACATTTTTACTTTTTTCTTTCAAATTAGTTCAATCTAGGCAATTCAACATTTTAGCTCTAATGTACATACATAAAAATAGAATTTTTTACACGGAACACCATTGAATGTTTCCGTATTAATAACTAGGTGTGAACTCTGAGCTATTTGATTAATGAAGATGTTAAATTTTTTTCGATCTACGTGGTCGCTATGTAATAATCAATATTACATTTTTTTGTCATAACATTACAAATCATTATTTGAAAAAAAAGATCCTCTAGCTCCGGTGGGATTCGCACACCACGTAAAGTGATTTCCGGTCAGTTACTCTACCCCTAAGCTACGGAGGAGCTTTGAGGAAAAGGATTCTCGGTCCTTCGTAGCTTAGTCGTAGAGTACCTGACCGGAAATCAGTTTACGTGGTATTCGAATCCCACCGGAGCTAGAGGATCTTTTTTCTCAAATAATGATTTGTAATGTTATTACAAAAAAAAGGTAATATTTATTATTACATAGCGACCACGTAGATCGAAAAAATTTAACATCTTCATTAATTATTTAACTTCACTGGTCAACACTTTCTAAACATCAAAAAATTTAAAAAAATTTAAATTTTCAAATAAATAGTTTAATTTTTAATCAAATAGTTAAACTTCCTGCCAAAGTAGATGAATTTTCAACCAGAATTATGGATTTTTACCAAAAAAGTTAATTTTCTACTGAATAGTTGAATTTTTAGGCCAAAAAGGCAAATTTTCTTCAAAAAGGTTGACTTTTCAACGCGAAAACATCAATTTTTAACTAAGAAAACTAATTTTCCACCAAAAGACGAATTTTCAACACAACACATCAATTTTTAATGAAATAGTTAAATTTTGTAATAAAAAGGACAGGTTTACAATCAAAAATGAAGTAGGTGAATTATTTGTTAAAAAAACAAATCATTGACCAGTTAAAATTCAACAAAAAATACTAATTTTGAACAAAATATTCGACTTCTCAACCAAATAGATGAATTTTCAATCAAATAATTGAATTTTCAAATAAGAAATATAAGCTTACAGCCAGAATAGAATAGATCAATTTTCAATTAAAAAGTTCATATTTACCAAAAAAAAACTAATTTTCCACACAAGTAGACAAATATTTAACAAAATGCATTTATTTTCTACCAAATAGTTGAATTTTTAACTTATAAAGGAAAAATTTGCAACCAAAAAGACGACTTTTTTAACAAAATACTTAAATTTTTAATTAAATAGGTTAATTTTTACTCAATTAGTTAAATTTTCTACCAAAGTAGTTGAATCTTTAACCAAAAATATGGGTTTTTAACGAAAAGGTTAATTTTCTACCAAATATTTGAATTTTCAAGTAAAAAAGACAATTTTCTTAAAAATGTTGAATTTTGAAGAAAATACAAGAATTTTTAACCAAGTAGGTAAATTTTCAAATGAAAAGGATAAGTTTACAACCAAAAATAAATTTTATAAATTATTAGTTGAAAAACGAATTATCAACCAGTTAAATCCAACGAAATTTTAACAAAATATTCGAATCCTGAACCAAATAGATGAACTTTTAACAAACAAGATTAATTTTCTACTCAAATAGACGAATTTTCAAAAAAATAGTGTAGTTTGCAAGCTAAAACCAGTTGACTTTCAAACCAGAAAATAAGACTTAAAATCCGTAGAAGTCCCTCGAAATTTGTTGAAATTCTCTAAAATCCCTTAAAATTTCCCGATAGGTTTGTAAATCTTTAGAAATCTGTAAAAAAACGTTTTAATCCTTATAAATGTTGATAATTTTCCAATCTAGTAAAAATATCTCAAAATGCCTTAAAATCCCTTAAAATAATATATAATTGAATTGGATTTATTTGACAAAATTTACTAGCAATACCTTGAAATTTTTGAAAATCCTACAAAATTCTTTGTAATCCCTTGAAATCGTTTCAATCTTTTGGAATTCTTTAGAATTCCTTAGAATACCTCGAAATATTTCGGAATTTCAATTTCTTGAAATCCGTGGAAATATTTTCCCGCAAAAGTCCTTCGCAATTTGTTGAAATCTTTTAAAATCCCTCAAAACCTCCTGATATGTTTGGAAATCTTTAGAATCTAGAATTTATTGAAATTTCTTAAAGTTTGTAGAAATCACGAGTTCATCGAAAAGTTAGGGAATTTATTCAAAAAATTAATTTAATGTTGACCATGTACCAGAAAGACAACGAGACGTCCATGCTTATATATGTTCTCAATAAAAATTTATTTTCATACCTTGGTCGACAACTGTGTCGAGCAGAGGGTGTTGAAAAAGATAGACGAAAATCTAGATTGAAAAATAGATAGAAAAAGATTAACGTTGATAGATGTATGATAAGATGAGATAGGGAAGAGGAGATTTAAAAAGATAGACGGAAATTTAGATTAACCGATAGATAGAAAAATATTGACGTGGATAGATAAAGGATACAATAAGGTAGAGAGCAGGGTATTAAAAAATATAGATGGAAATCCAGGTTGACAAAGAGATAGAAAAAGACTGACGCGGATAGATAAAGTTTACGATGAGATAGATGAGAGGGAATTGAAAGAGATAGAAAAAGATAGACGTTGATAGATATCGGATAGGATGAGATAGAGAAGAGGGGATTGAAAAAGGTAAACGTGATTTTAGATTAACAAAGATATCGAAAAGATAGATATTGATAGATGTAGGATAGGATTAGATAAAGAAGAGGAGACTGAAGGATTTACGGGAATAAAAATTGACAAGAATAAAGGTTAACGGGAATAAAAATTGACAGAGAGATAAGGAAAGTTCACGTGGATAGATGAAGGATAGGGTAAGGTAGAAAAGGAGAGATCCAAATGTCGAAAATGTAGATGTAAAGAGAGATAAAAAAACATTGACGTGGACAGATAACGGACACGATGAGATAGAGAAGGGAGGATTGAAGAAAAGGACGTGAATTCAGATTAACAAAGAGATACAAAAATATAGCCGCTGATGGATGAAGGATAGGATGAGATAATGAAGAGGAGATTGAAAAATGTAGACGGGCGTAAAGATTGAAGGAGAGATAGGAATAGGTGACGTGGGTAGGTAAAGGACAGGATGACATGAAGAAGAGGAGATTGAAAATGGTAGAAGGGAATAAAGATTGGCAGAAAGATAGGAAAAGATGGTCGTGGATGAATGTAGGATAGGTCAAGATACAGGAAAGGAGATTGAAAAAGATGGATGGGCATAAAGATTAACAGAGAGATAGGAATAGTTGACGTGGATAGATAAAGGACAGGATAAAATAAAGAAGAGGAGATTGAAAAGGATAGAAGGGAATAAAAAATGACGGGAATAAAGGTTGACGGGAATAAAGACTGACAGAGAGATAGAAATATTTGACGTTGATAGATGAAAGATAGGCTAAGATAGAAAAGAGGTGATCCAAATCACGGAAATGCAGCTTAACAGAGAGATAGACAAACATTGACGTGCACAGATAACGGACACGATGAGATAGAGAAGGGGGGATTAAAAAATATGGACGCGATTTTAGATTGACAAAGAGATAAAAAAATATAGCCGTCGATAGATGTAGGATAGGATGAGATAAAGAAGAGGATATTGAAAAATATAGACGGGCGTAAAGATTGAGGGGAAGATAGGAATAATTGACGTAGGAAGGTAAAGGACAGGATGACATGAAAAAAAGGAGATTGAAACTGGTTGACGGGAATAATGATCGACAGAGAGATAGGAAAAGATTGTCGTGGATGAATGTAGATTAGGACCAGATAGAGAAAAGGAGATTGAAAAAGATAGACGGGCATAAAGATTGACAGAGAGATAGAAACAGTTGACAAGGATAGGTAAAGGACAGGACGAGATTAAGAAGAGGAGATTGGAAAGGATAGACGGGAATAAAAATTGACGGGAATAAAGATTGACAGAAAGATAGCAATAGTTCACGTGAAAGATGACGGATAGGCTAAGTTAGAAAAGGGGTGATCCAAATGACGGAAATGTAGATTCACAGAGAGATAGACAAACATTGACGTAGACAGATAACGGATGCGATGAGATAGAGAAGGCAGGATTGAAAAAGACGGACGTGAATTTAGGTTAACAAAGAGATCAAAAAAATACAGCCGTTGATAGATGTAAGATAAGATGAGGTAAAGAAAAGGAGATTGAAAAATATAGACGGGCATAAAGATTAAGGGAGAAATAGGAATAGTTGACGTGGATAGTTAAAGGATAGGATAAAATAGAAATAAGGAGATTAAAAAAGATAGACGGGCATTAGGATTGACAGAGAGATAGGAATAGTTCACGTGGATACGTAAAGGACAGGATGAGATAAAGAAGAGGAGATTGAAAAGGATAGACGGGAATGAAGATTGAGAGAGTTATAGGAAAAAATTGTCGTGTCTAGATAAAGGATAGGAGGAGATAGAGAGGGAGAGATTGAAAAGGATGGACGGTAATTTAAATTTATAGAAAGATAGAGAAATATTGACATGCATAGATGAAGGATAAGATGAGATAGAAAAGACGGTATTGAGAAAGAATACTCTTTAGAATTTAATTAAAACTAATTTTTCCAAAAGTTTTCAATTTTTATATCTGTACCTTTTCTTTGTTTTTCTGTTTTAGAACTTTTTAGGATAAAATATGGTTATGCAGAAATATTTTAAATAGGGTAAAGTTCCTGCCCGTCTCAGTCTTAAAATTAATCCTCAAAATTAAAAGAGAAAAATTGGATTCTTTTTTACCTCCCTTCATAGTGAATAATGTTTTTAAAAAATGGCAAATAAATTCTTAAGAAAAGACCATTTATTTCTTAGCAGCGAAACTGCAATTACGGTAGTAAAAAGTTGTTTGTATGGCTGGTGGTGTATTGGGCATTAAGCGGATAAATAGACCTTAGTCACGGAAACCGTATTTGTGCTCTGAAAGAGCGGTATACCTTTCTGAAATACAAATTCCTTCAAGATCATATATTTCTTATCGATATTGTAAATAAGTGACATACATAAAGATTAAATTATTTAAATAATTTATTTTTTTCTTATAATTAATAGAGTGGATAAGAAATAAAAAAATGGGATAGTAAAAAAAGTATAATTGATTTCGAATCGATAGATATTCACCTTGGTTACCGACGCTCAAAAATAGTTCACACAAAATTTCCTGTTTGCAATTTTTCACCCCTGTTTTTGTTGAAAACTCGTTTTTTGGGTTGAAAATTCAACTATTTTGTTAAAAAGACATCTTTTTTGTCCAAAATTCAAATACTTAGATGGAAGTTGAATTACTCTGTTAAAAATTGATTTTTTTCAGGATTCATCTCTTTGGCTGAAAATTTAATTATTCGATTTTTATAAGATTATTCTTTTTGGTTAAAAGAAACACATTTTTGTCGAATGTTGAACCCTTTTCTTTAAAAATTTTTTTTTCAAGATTCATCATTATAGTTAAAAATGCATCCTTTTTGGTTGGAAATGCAACTGTTTGGTTGGAAGTTGATCTTTTTGATTGCGGATTTAACTATTTTGTTAAAAATTTAACAATGTTTATGAACATTCAACTATTTGGTGAAAAATTAACCTTTTTGTTGAAAAATCATATTTTCTGGTTAAAAGTACAAATGTTTTGTAGACAATCCGTCTTTTTGGTTCGATAATTTTATTGAAAATTGATGTATTTTGTTGAAAATTCGCTTTTTTTTTGGTAAAGACTTAATCTTCTTTGTTAAAAATTAATTTTTTCATCTGAAAATCTTACCATTCCATTTTCGATTAATATATACTTTGTAGGTTGAAAAACTAACTATTTGGTTGAAAGTTGAAAAGTTTCTGTTTTTTTGGGGTTGAAAAGTCAACAAATTATTAGAAAATAAAACTATTTTGTTGAAAATAACTTTTTTGGTTAAAATCCATATTTTTGATGAAAATTCAACTATTTGGTAGAAACTTAACTTTTTGGTTCTAAAATCACATTTTGTGGTTGGAAATTCAACTGCTCTATAGATAATTCATCTTTCTGACTACAAAATCTAACAATTTTGTTAAAATTTAGTGTCTTTTTTGAAAATTTGTCTTTTGGGTAGAAGATTAATCTTCTTCGTTGAAAATTCATATCTGTAGATACAAATATAACTGGTTAAAAATTCTCCTTTTTTGGTCAAAAATTCAATCATTTTTGTTAAAAGTTGAACCACTTTGTTAAAAATTCATTTTTTCAAAAAAATAATCACCACTTTGATTAAATAATTATATTTTTGTAAAAAAATTAGTGTTTTTTGAAAAAAAAACAATTTTTTATCCAAGAATTTAAGTATTACATTTTTCATTAGAAATTTATTCTTGATAAGTAAAAAAATTAACTACTAGGTTCAAGGGTTAATTTTTTCTTAAAAACTTCATTTCTTAGAACGCAGATTCATAATTTTAGTTGAAAATTCATATTATTGGGTTGAAAATTAAACTTTTTTAAAGACAGTTATTCTTTTTGTCTTAAAATTTCGAAAATTTGATAGAAAAATAAATTATTTTGAAGAAAATTAACTTTATTCTTGAAAATTCAATTTTGGTACGTAAATTCAACTACTTGGTTAGGAATAAAAATAATTGTATGAAAATTTAATTATTTGGTAGAAAATAACTTTTCACTGAAAAATCATATTTTCTGCTAGAAAATTGAAACGTTTTGTAGTCAATTCGTCTTCTTGGCTGCCAAATTCAAGAATTTCGTTAAAAATTAATGTATTTTGTTGAAAATTCGTCTTTTTTGGCAGCGCGTCCATCTTCTTGGTGGAGAATTAATATTTTGGTTGAAAATTCATTTTTTCTGGTTGGATATTCAATTATTTTTGTTGAAAGTTGAACTACTTTGTTAAAAATTAATTTTTTCAAAAAAAGATTGACCTCTTTGGTTGAAAAAATGACTTTTTGTTAAAAATGCATGCTTTTGATTCGTTAAAAATTAATTTTTCCATCCGAAAATTTACCTATTCTATTTTTCATTAGAAATTTATTCTTGATAGGTTGAAAAATTCTACTGTTGAGTTAAAAATTCGCCTTCTTTATTGAATTTAACTGGTTGAAAAATGGTTGTTCCTTCAAAAATTATTTATTCAATCTGAAATTTTGAAGATTCTATTGTTGGTCCAAAAATATATTTTTTAGTTGAAGATTCAACTGCTTAGTTTAGAATTTATTTTTCTAAATCAAAAACTCTCCCGCTTAATTGATCATTCAACTATTTTGTTAAAAATTCGTTTTTTATTTCGTTCATTTCAACTGGTTGAAAATTTGTCTTTTGGTAGAAAATTCATCTTTTATGATAAAAAATTCATCTTTCGTGGTTGAAAATGAACATTTTTGTTGAAAATTTAACTGCTTCAGGAAAAATTTATCGTTTGGCTTAAAAATTTATGTATTTGGTTAAAAGTTCAACTATCTTGTTGAAAATTCTATTTTAATGTTGTTCGAAAGTTCAACTATTTGTTTGTTAATATAACGTTTTAGTTAAGAAATATTTTTGCTGGTATTGGGAATTCTTCTTTTCGGGTAGAAAGGTCATCTCTTCTCGTAGACAATATTTTTTCGTCAAAAATTCAAGTCAAGAAAACTGAAAATTTCTTCAAACAAGAAATTTTTTAAACATTTTTCTCGAACATAGATAACCAAGCTATCTCCCGATTTCAAATTAATTACACTTTTTTAGGCTCTCAGTGTGATACTTTTTCTCGAGTTGTATCAATTTCAAAATCCAGAATTTTTTATTTTCAACCCACCCTATTATATAGGATTTTAGTTATTCTTGATTATAAGTAGATTCAATATCGATGAAGTCTAAAGGGCGCGCGACGGCTTCATCATTGTTTTTCCTTTTTTCTTGCTATAAATTTAGCAACCGTCGTTTGCAGCAGGCCAGGTACTTTGGAATAATATAGCAGT
>JAWWEA010000038.1:67738155-67752223 GCA_035222095.1 Andricus quercuspetiolicola | reverse complement strand
AACAGTTGGATTTTATTATTGGATTCTATTAGTTCAGTTCGCGCATAAACGAAAAAACGAGAAAAAGAGGAAGTTTCTTCAAAACAGGAAAAAAAAAACAATTCTGAAAAGAAAAGGGAAAAGAGTGGAACAGGGGAAAGAGTGTGATGTCTGATACTACAAAAAAACCTAATATTTTCTAAAAGTTCTAAAAAATATTATACTAAAGAAACTATAATGTAAAAATACTTCGGGATCTGGATTTCTGCTTTGTGTGGGTACTTCGTTGGTTGGTTCATCACCACTGAAGATATCTTCTTCTTCTTCCTCATCTTCAGGTGCCAGAGGGAGAGATAAAGATCTTTCATTTAAATTGATCGATTCTTCTGATCGGCCTATAAAGCATAAATAAAAATAATTACTTTTTTATGTGAGAATTTAATTAAAAATATTATCACAGAATATCGCTAAATGGAAATTTAAACCAGCCCAACTTTCATTTTAGGTAATTAGAAAAAAACACATGCACTACTTTTGAATTATCTGAAATTTAACAATATTTTAATACAATTAAATACTAAATTCTAGGGTAAAAATGTTTAAAATCAATTTTGTGACTAAAATAGTTATAAGATAAGCGACAAAGATAATGGTTTTTAAAGAAAACTCTATAAAAAGAAACTTTCAACTAAAAAAGAATAAATTTCCAACAAAAAATAGAAGTTAAATTTCTGGTTAGAAAATAAATTCTTAACATAAAAAAAATTTTTTAAACAACGAATTTTTAACAAAATAGTTAAATTTTCAACCAAAAAAATGACTTTCTAACCAAATAAAATAAATGTTCAACGTAAAATAGAATAGTTACATTTTCAGAAAAAAGATAAATTTTCAACTAAGGAAATTAATTTTTAACCAAAAAGATAAATTTTACACCAGGAAGATTAATTTTCTAATAAAAAGATTAATTTTCAACAAAATACATGAATTTAAGGAATTTTCAACCAAAGAAATGAATTTTTAACCAAAAAGATATAGTGACCAAAAAAATTAATATCCTACCACAAAAAATGAATTTTTAACAAAATATAGGAATTTTCAACCGAATAGTTGAATTTTAAACTGAAGAAGATAAATTTACAAACAAAAATGGAATTGTTAAATTTTCAGTTAGAAAAAAAAAACTAATAATTTTTAACTCAAAAAAAAAATAATTTTCAACAAAAAAGTTAAATTTGGAATATTTAAAATGATTTTTGAAGCAAAATGATAATATCTAGCAAAAAATGAATTTTTAACAACGTAGTTTCACTTTTAACTAATTAGTTCAATTTTCAACCAAAAATACTGATTTTAAAAAACAACAAAAAAACAACAAATTTTCAGCAAAATAGTTGAATTTTCAACAAAATACATGAATTTTCGACAAAATAGTTACATGTTCAACGAAAGAAATGAATTTTTGAAGTTTCAACAAAGGAGATTACTTTTTTACCAAAAACGAATAATCTTTAACCAAATCTGGAATAGTTTAAATTTCAGTTAAAAAATTTATTTTTAATTCAAAAAAACTAATTTTCAACTAAAAAAGATAAATTTTCAACCGAAAAGTTCAATTTTAAGCCAGGAAAATTATTTTTCTACCAACTACATTAATTTTTAACAAAATACATGAATTGTCAACCAAATATTTGAATTTAAGGAATTTTTGACCTAATAGTTAAATTTTCAACAAAAAAAAAAAGAATTGAATTTCCAACCAGAAAGATGAATTTTCAAACAAAAAGATGAATTAGTGACAAAAAATTAATGTTCTACCATAAAAAATAAATTTTTAACAAAATATAGAAATTTTCCACCAAATAGTTGAATAAGACAAATTTTCAATCGAAAATGGAATAGTTAAATTTTCAGTTGAAAAAAAATAATAATTTTCAACTAAAAAAAAAATTTTCAACCAAACTTAAATTTTGAACAATCAAAAATATTTTTGAACCAAAATGATGAATCATCAAACAAAAAAATGAATTTTCAACAAAGTAGTTCCACTTTAAACTAATTAGTTGAATTTTTAACCAAAGCAGATTAATTTTAAACAAACAAAAGAAAAACGAATATTCAACAAAATAGTTGAATTTTCAACAAAATGGTTAAATCTTCAACAAAATGAATAAATTTTCAACCAAAAAAAGAAATTTTTAACCAAAAAGAATGAAGTTTCAACAAATGAGATTACTTTTGTACAAAAAAGATGAATTTTCATCAAAATCTGGAATAGTTAAATTTTCATATTAACAAATTTATCTTCCATTAAAAAGAAAACCAATTTTCAACTAAAAAAATGAATTTGGAACCAAAGAGATCAATTTTAAACCATGAATATTATTTTTCTAACAAAAAGATTAATTTTTAACAATATATACTAATTTTCAACCAAATATTTGAGTTTAAGGAATAGTTGACCTAATAGTTAAATTTTCCACCACAGAAATGAATTTTTAACCAAAGAGAGTGAAGTTTCAACCAATCAAATCACTTTTCTACCAAAAAATACGAATTTTCACCAAAACAGATGAATTTTTAACTAAAATGATTCTTCGCTAACAAAAAACATGAATTTTCAACCAAATAGTTAAATTTTCAATCAAAGAAATTAATTTTTAATGAAAACGAATGAAGTTTCAACTAATGAAATTACTTTTCTACCAAAAAGACTAATTATTTCAACAAGATACATGGATTTTTACCTGAAACAGATAAAGTTCCAACTTGAAAGAGAATAGTTAAATTTTCAGTAAAAAAGATAATTTTGAACCAAATAAAATAAATTTTCAAGGAAATAGCTATATTTTTAACTAAACAGATGAATTTTTAACCGAGAAGATTAGATTTCTATCAAAAACGATCAATTTTCTACCAAAAAAGGATACATTTCTAGCAAAATACATTAATTTTTAACTAAGTGTTTGAACTTAAGGAATTTTCAACATAATAAAGTTTCAACCAATGAAATGAATTTTCGACTAAAAAACTGAATGAGTGACCAAAAAAATTGATATTCTATCATAAAAAAAAGAATTTTTGACAAAATATAGGAAATTTCAACCAAATAGTTGAATTTTCAACTAAACAAAAATTTACAACCAATAATGTAATGGAGAAATTTAAGGTAAAAAAAAAGATGAATCATCAAACAAAAAACAGAATTTTTAACAAAGTATTTTCACTTTCAACTAAGTAGTTGAATCTTCAACCAAAAAAGATTAATTCTCAACAAAAAATGTGATAGCTGATATTTTAACTAAAAAAGATTTCAATTTTAAACCAAAATAGTAGAATTTTTAACTGAAAAAATAAATTCATAACCAAAAATGGAATATTTAAATTTACAAAATTAATTTTTTGACAAAAAAGAAAGGATTTTCGATCAAAAAGATGGACTTTCAAGCAAGAAGATTAATTTCCTACCAAAAAAGATGAATTTTTAACCAAACAGTTCAATTCTTAACTAAGAAAGATTAATTTACAATAAAAAAATAAATAGTTAAATTTTTATTTGAAAAAAAATTATTTTAAATTTAAAAGAATTAATTTTCAACTAAAGAAATAAATTTTGAACCAAATATTTGAATTTAAGGAATTTTTTACCTAATAGTTAAAGTTTCATCCAGAGAAATGAATGTTTAACAAAAAAGATGAATTAGTGGCCAATAAAATTAATATTCAACCACAAAAAATTAATTTTTAACAAAATATACGAATTTTTAACCAAATAGTTGAATTTTCAACTGACGAAGATAAATTTTCAACCAAAAATGGAAAAGTTAAATTGTCAGTCGGAAAACAACATTTTATTTAAAAAAATAAATAATTTGTAAGAAAAAAGTTAAATTTGGAACAAAAAGTTTTTAAAAAAATGAATTTTTAACGAAAATTTTGATATTTTAGCTAAAAAAGATTTTAATTTTAAATCAAAATAGAACAATTTTCAACCCAGAAAGACGAATTTTCACCAAAATAATAAAGTCAACTTCAAATTCAGTTTATCAAAAAAATTCTAATTGAAACCTTAAGAAATAAATAATTGAAAAATTGGGTGCAATAACGGTGTCCTTGCATTTTTAGAAGTCACTTCTTTTTCATTTGTTTTACAAATAACTTAATGAAGAACAATTGTAAATTTGAATCGTTCAAAAATCTTTAAATTAAAATTATTTCAAACTTAAATTTTGCATTATTCTATTACATAATGCTTTCACTAAAAAATTTTTAAATATAAAAATTTCTGTTTACCAAGAGGTTCGGGGCTTGTGATCTCCAATTTAGGACTATTATTCCTGACTTGAGTTTGGCTCAAGAAATATCTGAATGCAGATTGGAAGTCGTTTTGATTTTGTGTTTGTTCCATTTTCTTCAATTTTTATCTGTCCTTTTGGAATCTGAAAAATTTGAAAATAAAATTAGACATACTAAAAAATATTTTAAAATCTTTCAAATGATTTCCTAAAATTTCGGAAAAGAATGTGGAAGATTTTAAAGCACAATTTTTGTTAATTGTGCAAGATTACAAAATTGTAGAAAAAGTTTTGAAAAGATACAAAAATAAATTTAGATTTAAGAATATTTCAACAAATTTAAATCAAAATATAGATTTGTTAAGATCTCGGAATAAAATTTTGAAGATTTTCAAATATTTTGAAAAGTTTCAAGATAATGCAAATTTTTCTTAAGATTCCTCGGAATATTTAAAGGGATTTTTATTTTTTAAAATTAATTTTAAGAAAATATTTAAAAATATTTCAAAAAATTAAAAAAATATTTCCAAAATCGACAGAAACGATTGCGGAAGATTTCAAAGACGAGTCAGTTAAATAGATATTTAGGAATTTTGGCAGTTTTGCAGAGAATAAACATATTTTTAAACTCTGAAAAATTTTGTAGATACTTTATCGAAATATCTGAAATCTTCAAAAAAATTTGTTAATTTTCTCGAGAAACCTAAAAAAACTATATTCATATAACCTTAAAGCAAATAAACAAAGAAACTTGAAAAATAAAGTTATTTGAAATTTTTATTTTGCATTAAAAATTATTTTTCCCTTCAAATTATAATTCGTGTAAAATTTTTTTTCTCGACTGAAAAATCTTTCTTCGTTGAAAATTCGTCTTTTTGCATTGAAAATTTATCTCTTGTGGTAAATATTTAATCTTTTTTTTAAATTAAAATTGCACCGGTTCGGTTTAAAATTTAAAGTTTTTGGTTGAGATTCAGCTATTTGATTGAAAATTCGTTTCGTCTTTTTGGAGGAATTCAACTCTTTTTGCTATAAATTAAAATCTTTTTTTGTTTTAGTATCAACTACTATATTTTCCATTAGTGATTTATCTTTTTTTGGTAGGCAATTCAACTACTAGGTTCAAATTTAAACTAATTTGTTAAAAATTCACTTGCTTGGTTAAAAATTCGTCTTTTTTGGTAGAAAATTAATTTTCTGGGTGAAAAATTCATTTTTTCGGTCGAATTTTAAATTTTTGTTGAAAATTCGTATTTTTTGAGTGTATTTAACTTTTTTTTATTTAAAATTAGAATATTTTTGGATTGAAATACCAAATATTATATTTTTGGTTGAAAATTATTCAACTATTTGGTTAAAAATTCAACTACTTTGTTAAAAAGTCATTTTTTGTGGAAGATTAATCATTTTACTTGAAAATTTGTCTTTTTTGGTAGAAAATCTTTTTGGTAAAAAATTCGTCTCTTTTGGAAAATATTTTATTTTATTTTTTTGTTAAAAATACAACTAGTTGAAAATGATTCTTTTTTGCTTGAGGATTCAAATATGTATTTTGTTGAAAATTTGTCTTTTTTGAGTTATTTAAACTACTCTTGATTTAAAATAAAAATCTTTTTACATTGAAGCATCAACTATTACATTTTTCATTCCGAATTATTATTTTTTGGTTGAAAATTCAACTACTTGGTAAAAAGTTGAACTACTTTGTTAAAAAGTAATTTTTTTTGTTGACAATTCATCATTTTAGTTAAAAATTCATCTTTTTTTGATGAAAATTAATCTCCTTGGTTGAAAATTCTTTTCTTTTTTATTGTTGAGGATTCAACTATTTTGTTGAAAATTCGTTTCTTGGATGTATTGAACTGTTTTTTATTTAAAATAAAAATTTTTTTAGATGATTTGAACTGTTTTTTATTAAAAATAAAAACATTTTTAGATTAAAATATCAATTATAATTATTTTCATTGAGACATTATCTTTTTGTTTGAAAATTCAACTATTGGTTTGAAGTTTTTTTGTTGAAATTTTGATTCAACATATCTGAAATTTTCAAAAATCTGTTTCAAATTTTCTCAATAATCTTCGGAAAATTATTACGTGTATAGCCTTAAAAACAAATAAACCGAAAAAATTAAAAAGTTATTTCGAAATTTTTATTTTGAATTGAAAGTTTTTTTCCCCCTAAAATTATAATTTTATATTTATATTTTACGCAAATTTATATGAATTTTAAACAAAAAAAATTATATAAACTTTCTTTTTTATTTATATCTTATATTTATTATAAATAGGATAGCTTCCTTCTATTAGCTGCAAACTTTATTTTTTTTACGCGAAGCCAAAAACAAAAAAAAAACATTTGAGATACGAGTGATCAGTGGAAATTTTCGTTACATAATCTAAAGAATATGCGTTTTATTAATTTACGTAATAGATAATTATCAATAGATTGACAAAAAAAAGGTTAATTGTGAAAATATACGGAAATGATTATTGTTAAATTATATATTTTATACTATATTACTAATAGTAAAGTATATATAAAATAATAAATTAAAAATAATATCCTCTGACAATATTACTACATAATTATACAAAAATCTCAAAGATTCTATTACTTTTAAATCTCAATTTCAAGTTTGGCACCATATTAAATATTATTGACGTATTAAAAATAATACAAACGTATTAAATGTCTCTTTTATCTTGAAATTTAAGACTATAATCAATTTCAGTTATCCCCACTGAGACGTTTCATCATACTCTTAAAATACACAATAATCCAGCTTTAATCAAATATTAAATTTTACTAAATACGCATCACTTTAAGATTATTACAAACAGACTTTCAGAAATCAATATCGAAAGAATCAAAACATCAAAGAACGTTTTTCATTCTTCTGAACCATAACCTCAAAAGCAGGATTGGGTAAATCAAAACAAAATCTTATTTCATACAAATTCCGTCAGATTTCTCGTCAAACGCCACCCGTGAAAATCCTGGAAGCTGATTAGTTGATCCAGAATTTAATAAATTTATTTGAAATTTGAGCCAACCCAGCTTCGATATTTTCGCGCCAATTTCTGCGCGCTGAACTCGCGGTTCACTTTTGAACTAAAATAACCCTTAGAATAGCGTCCGTAGCTTCATTCGCCTGTAAGCCTGTCAAACGGTTACAAAAATAAAGAAATTGTTGTCTTTTACGTTAACTGCATGCAGTCTGGTTGACAATTATTGATAGAAAAATTTCTTACCTTCAATTATGATTCTTGGAAGTAGTATTTGCAGTTTTTTATTAAGCGTAAAAAAGTGAAAAAACGTTTTTGAAATCATGTGCAACAAGCACGACGGAATCGGTCAAGTCATGAACTGATGACTCTCGCCAGATGTGCTCCTGCTCCGTGCACCCTCTGCTCGTAGCCGCAATGCGCATGCGCAGTGGTCCAATTAGGTATTTTCACTTCATAGTCAACCAGCTTCACTCCGTTAATTGCTGAGGGGAAAACAATGGATCAAATGCATGTAATTTGATCCATTTTTGCCTTATTTTGTTAATATCTTCGTAAAAACTCATTTTTTTAATGCAAGTGTATTTGGAAATTAGTTTTTATTTTCTAATTGCTATTTAATGAAATAATAAAATCATAATAATTATTATTCATTACGAAGATATTATAAAAATAAAGTTTCTTCCCATGAATTTGGTCCATTGTTTTCCCCTCAGCACTCAACTAGGTGAAGTTAGCTGGTGGTTGAAGTGAAAATACCTAATTTATATCCGTGAAACGTAACAACCTGTGCGTCAGTTGATTGAGAAATCGCTAATTTTCTCCAGTATTTTCAGACCAAAAAAAGTTACATTTCGCGTAGTTGACGGACAAAATATCGTGTGCGAAGGAGAAGAGTCCTCGAGCGTTTTACCACGCTCGCTACTTTTGCGTGGTAAATTCCACGCTCTCGGAAGCTTCTCCTCCCACGAGTCGCACAATATAATATTGTTTCAATAGCAATGCATATTATGAATTGCAATAATATAAATTTATTGAAATAATACATTTTTTAGGGTATCTGAGAATAAAAATTATTAAAAAATAAAGTACAAATATTAAAGTAATCATGAAAAGTAAAATTTGTACTTTATTTCGCAATATCTGAATAAGCAGTCCCACACCGTGGTACGGAAATAAATGTAATATACATTTGATATAATAGAGTTGAACTCAATGTAGAAAATTTTGCACTTTGGACTAAATCGAGTGCGAAGCACGAGGTACATGATGAGAGTGTGTTCGTGAAAGCCGAAGGAGTTTTCACAAAAGAGAATTCACAATCATCAAATTACAGTTGTCGATGCCTTTGACCTTTAATATTATAAGGTTTGTGCACAAATCTGGGGGAAGTACAAAGACCGAGCGCGCAGCGCGAGGTAAATACATTATTAGGCGCGAAGCGCGAGATCCAACAGACGCGCTCAAACTTGCGAGCGAAGCTACGTACTAAATTATCCTTTAGTCTACCTTGCTGCACTATGAGATTTTAAAAATGTATTTCTCCTGATTGTCTCAATCAAAAAATACAATTTTTAATTTCAGTTTTTTTTCTTTGTTAGAATGGACTTACATTTTGTTTTTCCGTGTGAAAATTGAGATTTTGAAGGCCACGCAGGGAATTGAGTTTAAAGTTCAGTGTTCGGAAAGGAACCCGCAATTTTGGCCAAATTGCGGTCTGGGCAAGAGTAATAAAATTTCTCAATGTGTTTACACCAATCTGCGGTAGAATTTAAAGCCATCCTGACCCTGTCGGCCTTACCTCACCGCGGCTGTAACTGGCAATAGAGTGCTGTAAATCTGACTAAAATTTATGACGTCAACGGCACAGATTTTCGGCGATAGGTATTTAGGTAAATATTACGTAAAATAGGAGCAAAACAGGTCCGAGCATCGAGAAATATAAAGTTTCTCGTACCAACTGTAACATAGAATTCTGCAAGAACTGTAAAGAAGTAAAGTTCCGTTTTCGAAAACAGCAGTATTCTTTGACACTGTATTTTAAAATATAGCACAGGAAATCTCTAGAAAAAAATTAATTTTTGAAAAAGGATCGATTTTCAACCAAGTAGTTGATATTTCCAACTAAAATAGATGAATTCTTTCTGAAAAATATAATAGTTGATATTTCAAATTTCAATGAACAAATATTTTTATTTTAAACTAAAAATAGTTTATTTCAACCAAATAGACGAACTTTCAATGAAATAGTTGAATCCTCATCCAAAATATATTAATTTTTAATCAAAAAGATTAATTTTCTACCATAAAAGACGATATTTCAACAAAATACCTGATTTTCAATTAAAAAAGATCAATTCTCCAGAAAAAATGGAATAATTACATTTTCAGTCAAAGCAATTAATTTTCATTAAAGAAAAACATAATAATTTAATTTGAAACAAAACAAAATCAGATTTTACACGTTTCATTGACAACAAAAAATGGGAAATTTCTACAAGAAAACACGAATTTTTGAACCAAAAATACGAAGTTTCAACAAAAGACTTGAATTTTCAACAAAGAAAAGGTTTTTAATCAAGAGAGAAAAAAATCTCAGCCAAATTGCTGAACTCACAAACCAAAATGATCAATTTTCAACAAATAAATGGAATAGTTATAGAATAATAAAAAAAGTTAATTTTCAATCAAATAATTGAATTTTGAACACAAAATGACAAATTTTCAACAAGACTGTTGAATGTTTAGCCAAAAAGAACGATTTTCTAATAAAATTGTTGAATAGTACCCTTTAACTAAAACGAAACAACTTTCCACGCGAAATAGTTGGATTTTTAGCACAAGAGATGAATTTTAACTAAAATAATGATCTTTAAGAAAAACAAAAAATGAAGTTTTAACTAAAATGATGAATCTTTACCCAAAAAATGAATTTTAAACAAATCAGTTCATCAATTTTTAACCAAATGATTGAATTTTCAACTAGGAAAGATAAATTTTCAACTCACACAAATATGAATTTTCAGCAAAAAAGTTAATTTTCATTTTCCACGAAATATTTCAATTCTCAAATAAAGAGATGAATTTTCAACTCGCAAGTTTGAGAGCGCCTAATGCGGGCGACTGTTTGTTCTCGCGCTTCGCGCCCGATAATGTATTTACCGCGCGCTACGTGCTCGGTCTTTGTATTTCCCCCACATTTATGCACAGACTTTTTAAAATTAAAGGTCAAAGTATAGACAACTGTAATTTATGATTGTGAATTCTCTTTTGTTAAAGCTCCTTCGGCTTTAACGAACACATTCTCATTTCGAATAAAAGAAAATCTACTCGTCCTATCTAAAAATTATTATGAAAAAATTTGTAGATCTTTTTTGACTGAACAACTTTTGTCTATCAATTCCTTTTCGTACCTTGTGTTGTTTTTCAAAAAATTAAAATTTTTCTTTTTAATTTTATTTTTTACGATTAAAACAAAAACTGCGCGTCCTATCGAAAAATGATTAATTACGTAGCTCTTTTTTGGTTAAGCAAATTTTGTCTATACACTTTTTTCATAGCTTGTGTCGCTGTCCAAAAATTCAATTTTTTTATTTTTAATTTTATTTTTTATGAATAAAACCATAACCACGCATTTCATCAAAAAATAATTAATGAAAAATTTGTAGCTCTTTTTTGGTTGAACAACTTCTACCAATGATTTTTTTTCGTATCTTGTGTCGTTTGTCCAAAAATTTAATTTTTTCATTCTTAATGTTGTTTTTTTACGAATGAAACGAAAATTGCGTGTCCTATAAGACAGGATGAGTAAGAAATTTGCAGATCTTTTTCGGGTGCACAATTTTTGTGGTATCATCTTTTTTCGTATCTTGCATAGTTTGACGGAAAAATGGAATTTTTTTTCATTATTTTTTGTGAAATCGAAATTTGAGTTTTGGTGCGTTGTTTGGCTGAAAATGTTCATTTTCGTTTTTTTTGGGGGGATATTGAAAATGCTATAACTCTGTTAATTTTCTTTTTATCGTAACAAGTCGTAAGGACAAATTGTTCGAGTTTCCGAGTACTATGAATAACCATACATAGAATTTTTAGATTCTGAAAAAGTGGTCTAAAAAATTTTGAAAATGCTCAAACTTTTTGAATTTTCATCTAAAACCTATACCAAAAAGGTCAACTTTTAAATAAAAAAGAAAACGGTTAAATTTTTAATTAAATAATTAATTTTCAAGGAAAAAAGAATTTTCAACTAAGTAGTTGAACTTTCAACCCATACTAAAAAAGGCGACTTTTAAATAAAAAAGGGAACAGTTAAATTTTCAGTTAAATAATTAATTTTCAGGAGAAAAAAGAATTTTCAACCAAATAGTTCAATGTTCAACCAAAGAAATTTTAACTAAGTAGTTGAATTTTTAACCAAAAAGATGAATCTCTAATGAGGAAGGTTAGTTTTTTGACAAAAAATACAAATTTTCAACAAAATAGCTGAATTTTCAAATAAAAAATATTAATTTTCAACCAAATAATCGAATTTTCAAACAAAGAAGACTGGACTTTAACTTCTTTTTTTTTTGTTTTTGTGGTTGATCACAAACAGTTGAATTTTTAACCAAATATCTGAATCTTTAAAAAAAATCGAGTTTTTCAGAAGACAGTTGAATTTTCAACAAATAAAGGTGAATTTTCAACCAAGAACTTTTTATTAACATTCAACATTTAACTTTCATTATTCATTTTATATACATTAATTTTATAAATAATAATGTATTCCTCTATTTTTGCCAAAAACCACCATATTTCCTCTATTTTGACTTTTGACAGCTAGCACACCATAAAATCATAATTTTTTTAATTTTTCAGGATTTAAAAAACTTTTAGGTAAACTTGATTTTGCAGGGTATCAAGAGAATGAAAGAAATGTTCCTAAGATTCATGGGAACATTTTAAATGATTGTTTTGTAATGAATTCTAAGAGAAAATTGAAAAAGATTATAAAATATTTTAAATTATTTCCTAAAATTTGAAGAAGAAAAAAGTGTAAATAATTTTAAAGCAAAATTTTGCAATTTTACCATATCAAATAATTTGAGAGAAAATTTGAGTAAGTTTAAGAGATATTCAGAAGGTTTGAAAGGATTCAAAAATAATTAAAACTTGTTTAAATTTTTTAAGAATTTTGTAAGGCTTCACGAAAATAAAAAAAAAATTTAAGTTCAAAGGAAAAATGAAAATGATTTTTTATTTTGAAAAATTAATTCAACGAGATTATTTAAAAAGGTTGGAAAACATTTAAAAAGATCTCTAAAATTTTGAAAGATGAATCTGAAAGATTTTAAGGCAATTTTTTTAATTTCGCAGAATTAAAAAAAATCAGGAAAATATTGAATAATTTTTAAAGATTAAAAGGCTTGGAAGGTCTTCAAGATTGAAAAAAGAACTTTCTTAAGATTCGTGTGAAAATTTTTTATAATTTTTTATTTCGAAAAATGAACTTTAAGAGAATATTAAAAAAGGTTTTAAAACATAACAAACGATTTCCTAAAATTTCGAAAAAGAATGTTAGAAAAAAAATTAGAAGCTTTTTCATAATTATAAAAGATTTTAGAAGATTAAATTTTTATCAAGATTTCTGGACAATTTTACATGGTTTAGTTTTTATTTTAAAAGAATAATTTTAAGGTTTGAAGATTTCAAAATTTGTGGAAAAAGAATATGGGAGACTTTGAGACGATTTTTTTTATTTTTCCAGATTTAAACAATTTTAGGTAAGCTGAATTTTGCAGGGTGTTAAGAGAATGAAAAAGATGTTCTTAAGATTCATGGGAAAATTTTTTAATGATTGTTTTGTAATGAATTCTAAGAGAAAATTGAAAAAGATTACAAAACATTTTTTATTATTTCCTGAAATATTTAAAAAGGTTGTAAAAGATTTTAAAGCAAAATTTTGCAATTTTGCCATGCTACATAATTTTAGAAAAAATTTGAGTGAGTTTACGAAATGTCCAGAAATTTTGAAAGGATTCAAAAATAATTAAAACGTGTAAATATTTTAAAAGAATTTTATAAGCTTTCACGAAATTGAAAAAAAATAATTTTAGGTTGCTAGAAAAAATTAAAATAATTTTTTATCTTGAAAAATTAATTTTAAGAGGTTATTTGAAAAGATTTCAAAACATTTCAAAAGATTTATAAAATTGTCAAAGAAAAATCTGAAATATTTTAAAGCAATTTTTTTTATTTTGCAGAGTTTAAAAAAATCAGGAATAATTTGAATAATATGTAAAGATTATAAGGTTTAGAAGGTCTGAAAAGATAAAAAAGAGAATTTTCTGAAGATTCGTCCGAAAATTTTAAATGATTTTTCATTTTGAAAAATGAACTTTACGAGTAAATTAAAGAAGGTTTTTAAGCATTTCAAACGATTTCCTAAAATTTTGAAACAGAGTTAGAAGATTTCAAAGCACAATGTTTCAATTTGGTAAGATTGGAAAATCAAAAAGTAAGCCAGTAAATTCAAGAAATATTTAAAAGAACTGAAGAAATTCAAAAAGAATTTTGAACTTTAAAGATTTTTGAAAATTTATATTTTCAAAGATTTAAAAAAAAATTTTTAAAGCTGTAAAAAAATTTCGAAAGGTTTCAAGGGAGTAAACAAATTCTCTTGAAATTCCTGGTAAATTTTAGAAGATTATAGGGCAATTTTTTTATACCTTGAATGATTTTTCAAAATTTTATGATAAATTCGAGTCAGTTAAAAATATTTTCAGGAATTGAAGACGCTTTAAATA
>JAWWEA010000038.1:67037184-67047629 GCA_035222095.1 Andricus quercuspetiolicola | reverse complement strand
ATGTAAGGCAAGAAAGTAGGTTTACAATAATGAGCATAGAGTTTTTGTCTACAAAATTATTTATGACAAACAGCCATGTCTACTGCTAATCAATATTTTTGGTGCAATATTACAATTAGGCTTATCACAAAAATGATTGAAGAGGAAAACAATTTACTGTACGATCAAACGGCAGATTGAAACACTTTTTTTATAGAATCTGTTATTAAAATCACGAAAATGGTTATTTACTGTCTCAAATTCAGGTTTGAATCACTGTGAGTTCATTGTCGAATACTTTCAATAAAAAAACCCTCCTTTGTATATGAAAATAATGAATATTAGTTTTTTTTTAGAAAATATTCATAACAATCATACGAATTATTTCTTAATCTATTTTGTTGTTCAGTCCTCATGAGAAATGCCATTTATAGTTCGAAGTATATAAATTTCTTTGAAGACAATTGTGAATCACTTTCAGTCAGAAAAATCAATGTAGCTCTGAGAAAAACTCATTTATTGAGAACTTGTTCATAAAAATGTTTATAGCAGAAGTAAATGTTAACTCATGCCTATTTTTTTGTTACAAGTTATGACTCCAATGGAAAAACTTAGCAAATGGCGTAAAGAAAACTATTTTTTCTATGAGAAAGAAAAAGGAGCAAGAATTTAATTATAGAAATTGTTTACAATAATTGAGTTAAATGCTACTAGAATTATTCTTGTTCTACGAGTGCAGGTGCAATAATTCCGGATAATAGTAAATTTCTTTCTGAATTTGTTCTTAAGATAAAACTTCGCAGTGCTGAAGTAGACAATTTTGTCACTTCATTTGTTTATATGTTAATACTCTGTAGAAAAACAACAAACCACAAACAACAGTTTTTTTGAAAATTTAGTGTCAAAATTTCAAAAAAAAACTTTCAATCGTTTAAGAAATGCGACCTGTGGTTGATTATGTACAGTAAATTACTATTTTGGACCACTATGGTATGGTAGTTTACGGAAGAAAAGTTTCTCAAAATTTAAAATAATTAAATTCAGAACTTCATTTATTATTATGAATATATCATCGATTATAGATCTCTTTCGAGGTAAATTTAAAGTCGTTCACTTATCAAACTTATATGTGGACGCAGCTAAGGAAAAACCTGCAAATCAGGGAAAAGTCATGAAATTTATATAAGAGAAACTTGAAATAAGTGTTAAGTATAGTAAATTCAAAAATATCAAAAGATTCGAATTCTGATCTAAATATTTTTGTACAATTTGAAAAATAAAGTTTCGCGAGCAACCTGCTACTTCTATAACCCTAATTTAATTATTAAAACAGAAAGATTTCTTTGTTCGAAGTGATACTTAGAAAAATGTTGAATAACAAGTTACTAAGGTGACAAATATTTATGACACATTTAATATAGTAACAACCACAGAAGGTAATTTCTAAGTCGGTGTTGTTGAATTTCTTCGTATTGAAACAAAAAAAAAAAGATAAATTAAAGTTGACGTAGTTACTATGCCCAATCTGGTGGGTAAATATTAACACGCGAAGGTAATATTTGGATTATTAGGTGAAAAAAAATTCATAATTTATGTGATTAAAGAAATTTTTGAGGGAGCTTTTAGCCCCGAAGCGTTGAAAATTTAATAAATCGGTAAACTTCAAAAGGATCAATTTATTTCTGATGTTAGATTTTGCCAATTACTGGTCAAATAATTTTTTGGAGAAACGAGGAAAAATCTGCTACTGCCCGGATTTGAACCAGGAACGCAAGTATTCACAAGTGGAGTATTATCCGGTTACACCACCGACGCCACAGAAGAAAGTTTTCGGCAGATTTTTTTTTCGTTTCTCCAGAAAATTATTTGACCAGTAATCGGTAAATTCTAACATCAGAAATTAATTATCTGATTTCCCTGTTTAACAAAACAACATCAATACTCTAAATTTGAAATGAAACATAAATACTTCATCGGATTGACGTAGAATAATCTCATGAATAATAAGAAATATCGAAATTTAATTTTGTGATAATAGTATGTATCAAAAAACTAAAATATATCTGATGAAATTAATGTTTGTTTTGAAAACAGCCAACTGTAAACACGATTCAAGGATTTTCTTATCTTCAAATTAGCCATGTGACGTCATGTGTCATCACGAAAAATCGAAACTCCAAGTACAGATTTTTGGTTACTAAGAAATATGGGAAAATGAAATATTCTTTTCAAATTTTTTTCTTTCTAATTTGTCGTTTAAATCATCATTTCATTTTCAGGTAAGATACTTGAAAATTGATTTGCACCATATCCTAAGGAGTAAATTTGAGCAAATTTGGGGGTCTCCTCTATTCAAAATAAAATTTTGAGCTTTCTTATTGTTTTTAAAATTAGTTGGCGTCGACTCAATGAGGCACTTACGATTCAATTCGAAATTAAGGGAACCAAAAATATTTGTGCATTTATAATCGAATTTTTAAACGCTTTGTCCCTGCCTTTCCAAAAAGGGCCAGACCAGCTATCTCAATTTTGATCTTGGAATTTTTCTAAGATGCGAAGCTACAAAAATAACAATATTCTCACTTGAATTCAACTTTGATTGAACCTTCGTTCAGCCGCGTGGATCAAAAATTCTTTAAATGATTATATAATTACATGATGTTGATGATTTTTCCTGCAGCTTTGAGTGAGGGCAAGTTTCCTCCCAGATGCGATGACTCGCCGATGAATGTGTTTGTATAGAAAAATTTCATCATTTTTCATTTTGATGTAAACTCTAACAATGGTATGAAAGTCTATTTACGAATTCTTAATAATACATTATTAAGGAAATAGAAGAATGTCACTCTATCGAAAAATTGATTGAAGATTAGTTTTATTCAAATTGTTGTTTGGTTGTTTGATTACAATTAATTTTGTCATACACAAATATAAATGGCATATTAACAACAATTGATGCTTGATTTTAGCTTATAGGCCATACAAAATTACGTCAAATAAGATCGCCCGGTCCGGTTTGCTCCAGAACTTTATGGTGACACTGTTGTGATTTCGGCTATAGCCAATTTTCTCGACACGTTCTCCTGTAGATTCATGTCCATGCCAACTGCTTAGTTTAACCAGAGTGATTCTTTCTCCATGTGGGCTCTTAATAACCTCTGTGTGTTCCTGGACACCCCCTCCCAACTTGGGTGGTATAAGTACATGATTGTGGGGTATATCTAGGGGAAGATATCGGTCGCCTATTAGTCTTCTTCCAAAACTGTAGATACCGCAAGCGGGGCCTGGAACACTTGGTTGAACTCCGACAGATGCCGATGAGGTAACTGGTGGAACAGTTTTCGCAGTTGAAACTGGAACTCTGAAAGCTGATGACGGAACGATATTGAGAGCCAATTTTATTGCAAATATAAGAGCGAATATCAGTTTATATGATGCCATTTTCCACGTCTTTCACAGAATAATTACTGACTTTACAGAATCACAGAATAACTTATATTCAAATTGTTTGAATTCTCTCACTATTTAAAAAGTAAACATAAAAATCTGATGACGATGACAAGCTTGTGTACATCTATTATAAAACTTTCTTATCATCGTTATCATAAACCATACATTGACGTGACTTACGTTGACAAAAAGTGCTTATCAAGCATTAATTACAAAACATCATAAAATAGCTTCTGTGGGACGATTAATAAAAAATTTAGTTTGAAAATAATGGCGCGCGGAAGGTAAAAAATGGTATACTTCTCGTGTCTAATTGACATTACTTAACTTTTGACCACGATATGTTCGCAAAAGATAATTTTAAAAATTTAAAAAAAAGCATAGAAATTCTTTGATGTTTTAACTGTGCACAACATATTATCCTACTAGTCATAATGATGCTATTTTTCCGACTTCTTATACAGTACGAAGTTTCACTTATGCCTATTATTATTATCTTGTAAGGCTAGTCCATTTGAGTGCCGTAGCATTGCGCTGTTAATGTATCATTTAAGTTCTTGAGCATGAGCACACATACCGCCAGATGGCTCCACTTCACTGGGTATGGCCCTATTTTAATTTTTCTTTCATTATGGTGTACTCGCAATCACTGTATAAATTTAACCAAAATCAGTGATAACTCGCGGCTATCCGAAATTATTAGAAGTACTCGCATTTGCCTGGACGTTTAGCGAAGAAACAAGAAAACTGCAGCAAACCACCTTCCGAGTTTAGCCAGTTTTTCGGAAGTCGAATTTGAAGGTAGATACTCGACCCTACCCATCGAGTGAACATAATCATCCTCGGCGTCAAACAACCTGCTCAACATTAGTTAAAACGCAACGAATAAATAATACTTTAATTTAACGTAAACTAAAAAAAGGGTGTCCAGCGATTTTTAGTCTCAAAATTCAGGGTCTTATCCAGGTTTTCCTGGTCCAAAAGTCAAGTTTTTTTAGGTCACCTATTTTTACATCAAATAATGAAATTACCGTTTTTTATACCTGCAAAAAAGGAATCATTTCGTTTTTTATTTGTCAATGATTTGTAAAGAAGGGAAGACAATAAATAAACAAATTCCATATTTTTACGAGAGTAAGACGTCTCTGAAAATATTTTTAAATCTTTGTAAAGTCCTTGATATTTTTTAAATTCTTTGTGAATTCGTTGAAATCTTTTGAGGTATTAAAAAAGGTATTATAAACATCTTTGTGAAATCTTGAAATTTCTGTGAAATCTTTGAGAAATATTTTTGAATCTTTTACAATTTTTGTGAAATCTTTAAAAACCTTGAAGTCTTTAAAATTCTCGAAATCCTTTGAAATCCATCTAAAATTCTTTGAAATATTTGTGAAACATTCCTAAAACATTTTGCATTCGTTTAAAAATACTGGAATATTTTAAATCTCTGTAAAGTCTTTTCAAGTCTTCTACAGACTTTTGAAATCGTTTAAGATCTTGGAAAAGTTTTTAAATCTTTGAAATATGGTGTACTGTGCCCTTTTTGAAATCTTTGAGATTCTTGTATTCTTTTGAAATCTTTATGAAATTTTTATGAAATCTTTGAAATATTTCTGAAATTTTTCTCAAATATTTTGTGTTAATTTGAAATCATGAAAATGTGTAAAATTTACGTGAAATTTTTCGAAATATTATAACAAATTTTCAAATCGTTTCAAATCTTTGAAATGTTTTGAAATCTTAGAAATCTGGTTTACTTCGCAAATTCTTAAAATTTTTGCTTTGAAAATTATTCCTTCACATATTTATATGCAGCTTAATATAGAAGCATGATACTTTTTTCTGAACCTTCATTTACATTTGGATTTCAATTAAATTTTTCAATAAATAAAGAAATTCATCCAGGGTGTCATTAGCTGGTCGCATGCCACTAGCTGGTGTCTTTACCTTACTGAAGATTGAAAACAGATGAATTACTAATATTTTGTTTAATTTTGCAGGGTTACTACACAAGCGCTCCGAGGCCGCAGCAACCTAGAGGGATAAATCACAGAGCTGGTCAGAGTGGGGGTAATGCCCAGGTATTAAATATGACTGGGGTGGCTGGAAACGGTACTCAACAACTTCAGTACGCTCATCCCAACATGTCGGCGATGTATGTTCAAAGCCAAGTTTCCGGACTGCAACATCAACAACCCGTGAATTTTCAAATTCCCACGATGCAGGTAGTAGTATTAGTACCATTTGTCATACTCAACGATATTCAGTCTAAGATAAATGATCCAAAGTCCAGGCACTATTTGCTAAAAATATAAAATCAACCAAAAGGATTTTTTTTCTACCAAAAAAGACGAAATTTCAACAAATTACGTATATTTTCAAATACATAGTTTAAACAATAGATGTGATGTTAGTCCAAATTTTATTTGATTAATTTTCATTATATTAAACCAAAAAGGACAAGTTTTCAACAATAATGGAGTAGTTCCATTTTTAATTCAAGGGAATTAAGTTTCAATAAAAAAAAAAACTAATTTTCTACAACAGAGTTTAATTTTGTACCCAGTTGTTGAATTTTCAATTAAAAAAGATAACTTTTCAAACAAATAATTTTTAGTGATAATAAGCTGCACAATTTGAAAGTCTTCTTTAAATTCTCCTGTTTTGAAAATTGATATTTTTTAGTTAAAATTCAACTATTTATTTGAAAATTGATTTTTTTGTTGAAAATTCAACTACATAATTTTGTTGAAAATTCATGTATCTTTACGAAAATTCGTTTTTTTTTGTTTTTTTTTTTTTTTTTTTTTGTAATAAATTAATCTTCTTAAAACCATCATCTTTGGTCGAAAATTTCACTTATTATTTGAATATTGAATTCCTGTTGAAAATCTGATTTTTTTCGTTGAAGATTTATCATATTAGTTAAAAATTCAACTATTTGTTTGAAAATTTGTTTTTTAATGGAAGATTCAACTACTTGGTTGAAAATTCGTGTATCTTTACGAAAATTCGTCTTTTTTGGTAGTAAATTAATCCTCTTTAAAAAATCATCTTTTTGGTTAAAAATTCCACTTATTGGTTGAATTTTGAACTCTTGTTGAAAATCCGCTTTTTTCGGTGAAGATTTATCATATTAGTTAAAAATTAATATATTTTGTTGAAAATTTAACTATTTTGTGGAAAATTCGTTTTAGTTTTGGTTGAATATAAAATTTTTTAACCTAAAATTTACCCATTAAAATTAGAACCATTTGATTGAAAAATGATATGTTTGACTTGAAAATTCAACTGTTTTTGGTTAAACAACTATTTTGTTGAAAGTTCATATTTTTTGGTATTGAATTAATCTTTTTGGTTAAAAAATCATCTTTTTGATTGGAAATTCAACTATTTGTTTAAATGCTGAACTCTTTTGTTGAAAATACATTTTTTCAGATTCATCATTTTATTTGAATCATCTAGGATTTTGAAAAAGTATTTTTCTTTGTTAAAATTCGTTTTTTTTTTACTTTTTTTTTGCTGAAAATGTAATTGTTTCATTTTTGGTTGACAGTTAATCTTTTTTAGTCAAGAAATCAACTATGCTTGAAAACTTATCTTTTTTACTTTTTAGTCAACCCGAGAATATGGATTTTTAACAAAAAAGTTCATTTTTAGCTATTCAGTTAAATTTGTAATAGAAAATTTCAATTTTCAGTTTAAAAAAATTAATTTTAAAATAAACAAAAAATAATTTTCATCTAAAGTCATGATTAGCCAAAAGAATGAGCTTTTAAAAAAGTATTAATAAAACTTTCCGTCAGTGCGTTGAATTTTTAACCTAAGTGGTTGAATTTTCAACGGAACATGTAATACTTAATATTTCAAAAAAAAAAAATTTTATTTAAAGTAAAATAGCAGTTGGGTTTTACCAACTAAAAAGAAATTTCAACAAAATACTTACATCCTGGACTAAAAAAGATTAATTTTCCACCAACTAGTTGCATTTTTACAAACAAAAAAAATTGATATGCACCAGACGAATTTTCAACAAAATACATCAATTTTGAACCAAATAATTCAATTTTCTACCAAATTGTTGAATTTTCTGCAAAGCAGTTAAATTCTCAACAAAAGAAAAAGTTCATTTTCAACGGAAGCAGATTAATTTTCAACAAGACAGTTACATTTTTAACCAAAAAAGGTGAAATTTTGTACAGAAAAACATGAATGTTCAAACCATAAAGATAAATTTTCCTAATAAAATAGACGAATTTTCAAGAAATTACATACATTTTCAAGTAAATGGTTTAAACCGTTGATGTGCTATTAGTCCAGATTTTATTTGATTAATTTTTAGTATATATTTTTTCCTTTGTAAACATTTTTAACTAAATAAAAAAGATAAATTTTCACCAATAATGGAGTAGTTCAATTTTCATTTATGAGAATTAATTTTCAATACAAGAAAAGAAGGATTTTCTACGAAAGAGTTTAAATGTGTACCAGTTCAATTTTACGTTAAAACAATTAATCTTAACTCCTCCCCTCCCCAAAAAAACTAATTTTCATGTAAAATTATTAATCTTCAGCAACAAAAAGAATGAATCCTCAACTGAGAGATTAATTTTCCACCAATCGTTGTATTTTAACAACAAAAAAAATTATTTTCTACCAAATTGTTGAATTTTCGACAAAACAGATGAATTTTGAACAAAAAAGTTAATCTTCAATCGAAGCTGATTCATTTCCGACCAGATAGTTGCATTTTTAACAAAAATAAAGTGAAATTTTGTACAGACAAATGAATTTTTAAACCAAAAAGATAACTATTCAACAAAATAGTGGAATTCTCAAACAAACAAAAAAACTTGTAAGTCTATAAAGAAAAAAAATCGATCAAATTGTTGAATTTTTAAGCCAAAAAGACGAATTGTCAACAAAAGAGTTGAATTTTCAACCAAGAAGTATGGCTTTAACAAAATTGTTGAATTTTCAACAAAATGACTCAACTTTGCACCTAATAAAATTTTTAACCAAATAAGATGAATTCTTAACCAAAAATTTAATAATACTAGACTTTTCAGCCGAAAATAATGAACTTTCAACCAAAAATATTCAGATTTTCTTATTGGGTTCTATTAATTCAGTTTGGATTTAAGTGGAAAAACGAGAAAAATAAAAGTTGAAGTTCGTCTTCAATACTTTAAAAATATTTGGTTAGAAATCTGGAAATTTTTCTAAAAAATTAAGATAATTTTCCATTGCACACTTTTTGATTTCGGACTAATACATAAGTTTAATACTTGAAACATTTTATGACACTATTTTTACACTGTTTTTTTACATTTGTGACACTATTTACACTATTTTTGATCTCCGAAGTGAATCTGAGGCCTGAAAGTCGCATAAAAAGTCCCGAAAGTTCTGATCTAAAAAATCCAAATCATCCCGGCAATTGTCTATCGACTGAAATCAACGTCGTGTAAACCTAAAATAATTAATTACCGCTTTCGAGTTCAAAAGTCTGATTTGTTCTTTCTTCTCCAGTTTCGAGCACCTCATCAGGCCCACCATAATCAAGGGCAAAACGCTTTTTATCAGGCTTACCATCATCCAGCCACCGCAATTATTGCGCCAAACCTTTATGCGTTTCAACCGCCACATCAGACTCCATGTAAGTGTCTTGATCGTGGCTTGGATCGTGGGGGTATTCACTTTGGAAATCTTGTTTTAAACAGTTTCAAATCTTGAAAAAGTGAAGTGATTACCCTCTCGGTCATGATCCTTTATAAGTATTATTATTTTTCTTTCTAATTTAGAAGCATTAAACTATTTCAGGCGGTATCTGTTGAGAAACTAACATATTTTAATGGATTTTTACAGATTATCAAGTAAATCCTGCATATATAAGGAATGCTGCTGCAAACGCTGTGAATAGCAATACGCAACATATGCAGGGGCAATTGGCTAACGCTCAGGGAAATTCGGTGGTACCTCAGGGTTCACTTCAGCAACCTGCACAACCTCCTCAGCCAATGCCAGCGATGACCATGCCTATTGCTCAGACTGGTAAGCTTCACTAAAAAAAACTGATTTAGGCCGAATTTTTAAGAATGTTTAATGCACAAAAGCATATTTAAAGAGCTTGATACGAAATATCAATTTATTGGTTTAGATTTAAATAAACTGATGAAGTTGGGATAGAAAATGAATTGTTTTAATCCTTCGAGTACACACCTATTTTTTCGAACATCTCCTACACTCTGGGTCAATCAGACCCCGTTCACTTTTTAACCGTCTATAACTTCACAACGACTGAACCTTTTTACTTAACAAAATTTAGAGGTATATTTTCAAGTATTTTAAAGTAATTTACAAGTATTATAAGTATCTTTGAAGTCTTTAATATACTTAAAAAATTCACGAAAAAAAAATTATTTTGTTTTAAATTGAATTTTACGGGCAGAAAATTGTAACCTTTTTAAGTGTTAATACTTTAAGCTAAAAAAATATATGAAAACTCGTTCTCGATGTGTCCCAATGTGTAATCAAAGGTGCTATTTTCAGAAAGAGAATACCACGATCGACATATCGAAATTCAAGTTTTCTCTTGATACACGCAAGTAGTAAAATTTCTCTACTACACACATAATAAATATGAACTTTCCAACTTTCCTAAAAATCTTAGATATACATTAGGGTGGCCCAAAAAACTAAAATATTTTTCTTTGTCATTGTCTCGTCCCCCTATTTTCTTTCATTACGCAACAGTAATAATTATGACACTAAAATTAGGGCAGGTATCACTAAAAATAATTTTACTACAATTTTATCCAGAATACTATCCTTAAAAGTGAAAACCCACCGTCTATAGGGTGTTGAAAATTTATGCCTTTCTTTATACATGCTAGATCTTCGAAAGGCAAAACGGGGAGCCAGTGAGAGAAAACTACACTTAAATGTTGTCAACTATCTCTTAGAACGATATTTTGCTCTTCCTTTTGGCCTCCTTGATTTTGAAGACCAATAAT
>JAWWEA010000038.1:66753371-66765272 GCA_035222095.1 Andricus quercuspetiolicola | reverse complement strand
TGAATTCCGCGAATCCCGTGAAATCCGTGAATTCCGTGAATATCGTCAATTCCGCGAATTCATGAATTCCATGAATTGCGTCTTTTCTATGAATTGCGTGAACTCCACGAATTACATTTTTTCGTGAATCCTACGAATACCACGATTTGCGCGAATTTCATGAATTCCAATAATTCCGTGAATTCCATGAATTCTGCGAATTCCAATAACTCCGTGAATTCCATGAATTTTTCGAATTCCATGAATCCTGCGAATTCCATGAATTCTGTGAATGCCATGAATTCCGCGAATCCCGTGAAATCCGTGAATTCCGTGAATATCGTCAATTCCGCGAATTCATGAATTCCATGAATTTCGTGAATTCTGTGAATTTCATGAATTCTGTGAACTTCAGGAATTGTGTAAATTCTATGAATTCCGTGAGATCCGTGAATTTCTATGATTTGCGTGAATTTCATGGATTCCGTGAATTCCACGAATTCCATGAACTACGTAAATTCCATGAAACCGTGAATCCTATGCATTCCGTGATATGTGTGAACTCCATGAATTTGATGAATTTCGTGAATTTCACGAATTCCGTCAATTCCATGAATTCCGTGAATTCTATGAATACTATGATTTGCGTGAATTCCATGAAGTTCAAGAATTCCGCGAATTCCATGAATTCCATAAATTCTCCGAATTTCATGAATTCCATGAATTCCGTGAATTACATGAATTCCGCGAATTCCATGAATTCCGTGAATTCCATGATTTCCGTAAATTCGATGAATTCTGTGAATTCGGTGAATTCGGTGAGTTCCATGAATTCCGTTTTCATCTTTTTTTTGCATAGTTTGACCGCGAAGTGGAATTTTTGACTATTTTTTGTTCGATGAAAATTTGAATTTTTGATTTTTCAAAAAAGTTTAAAAAGTTGTTATGTTAATCTTGTAGGGCTTTGAAAAAGGAACGTTTTTCTTCATTTGACTTTTTTTCATATCGAAAATGCTCTGACTTTTCGAATTTTCATACAAAATAGCTGGCTAACGAACTCGTTCTTTCTTTTCAGGCCTTAAGAAAGTGTGACAAATCACAATGCATACCGATCAATTTTTACATAAGTCAAATTTTACATAAAACTAATATCTTCTCATTAGAATGAGAATGCAGCAAAAACTAAGCGTTTCATGAAAAATCAGTAATAACAGATTTGTAGATCTTTTTTGGATGGGTAATTTCTGTCTAATCATCTTTTTCGTATCTTTCGTGGTTTGACAGTAAAATGGAATTTCCTACTTTTTTGTCATTATATTTTGTAGTATTGAAATTTAAATTTTCGACTTTTGGAAAAATTCAAAAAGTTATTATAACAATCTTGTGGGGTTTCCTAAAAGTAACGTTTTTCGTCTTTTGACTTTTCTTCATATCGTACATTGTTTTGCTAAAAGTGTTCATATTTTTTTTATTTATTTATTTTTTTTTATTTTGACAATGCTATGACTCTGCCAAATTTCTTTCTATTGGAAAAGGTTGTAGGGATAAAGTGTTAGAATTTCAAATTATTGCCAACAGCCTTACATAGAATTTTCATTTTTGGAAAAAAATATTTTCAAAGATTTTGAAAATTCCCTAACTTTTCGAATTTGTATCAAAAATAGATGGCTAACGAACTCGTTCTTCCTTTTTAAGCCCTAAAAAAGTGTGTCCAAGCACAATCCAATCTAATCAATCTTCCGAAAGTTATCATGCCTGTACGATACTACAGACAGACACCTTCGTAAAAATAATTTTTTCTGACTCAGGGGTCCTCAGAACGTGAACGTTTCACGATGATTCATTATAATAAAAGGAGTTGTTTCGGGATCCGTCCAGTTCGCCCTGGGAAAAATTGGTTTTGCGCTTTAAGCTTAAATAAGAGTTGTAAACATTTTCATACTCAATTCAATTTCGTTGACCAAATGGATTTTTTCACAGTAGATTCGATTTACATTTTAAAGGCGAATCAAAGCAAAATGTTTGATCATATTTAATTAATAAAAATGAGTTTAATATATTTTAGACATATATACGTATATAAGCTAATTTAAATTAGCAGTATCCTTATCGGCGATTCCGTTTAAAAGAGCATTGTAGTACATTTTTTTAATTCGAAATTAAACCTTATTCCTACTTTTTTAAATTATTTTTAATTATATTATATATTTATTATTATTTTTACTTATTTATTATATTATATTATCATTTTTTTAATTATTCCTAATTATTTTAATTATTTTTATTTTTTCGTCAACATTATAGTCAAGTGCAACGATTATAAAGTTCGAAAAACTGATTTTCTACCAATTAAAATTTTGTCTTTGAAAATAAGATTTTTATATTCTAGAATGGTTGGACGCACAAAAAAAGTTACACAAAAAAGGGCGTTTTTCTTCTAGATTTACAACTTTTGTATAGCACATTTTGTAATGGCATTGGAAACTCAGAGGAAAATTGCTATGACGTTTACAGAAAAGAATTTAAAAAATTGTTTAATAATTCTTACTCTTAAAGTCTACTTTTCTACAGTTTTATTTCGATTAAAAAATTTGCTATTTTCGACTGTGTTTTAGAATACTTCAAATCGCATTTAAGAATACGTGGTCTTCATCATTTAGATTAATATTAAAATCACCAGTAATAACTGCTTGAGCATTGCGTTTTGAAACAAAGTCTTTAGCAGTTGTTAAATTTTTAGTGAAACTTGCATTACGGCCATTTGGAGATTTGTAACCACCAATTACGATAGTTTCTTCGAGTTTTAAGCATATCCAATCAACTTGGCCAATATAACTACTTTTATTATTACCTTTTTCGATTTGTACAATATGCTTCAGCACTTCAACTCTTAATTCTTTCTTCGCAAAAAGTGTAATGCCTCTCAACTGAACATTTTCGAAAGTGATTGATCGAAATATTTCTTTGAAAGAGGGTATTTCTATGACATCAGTACCATTCAATCGCGATTCAACGAAAATTAAAATATCACCTTTTTGATACCATTGATCATTAACAATTCTACTTGCGTGTTTTTTAACGACCTAGCGTTCAAGAAAATTATTATTTTACCTATACAATTCGTTAGATTATCAAACGATGAAGTTAATATTCTTTCCCTTTCTGAGCGATTCATTTCAACGGTAATAGGATCATCAATTGTTTGCACTTTTGGTGGTTTAAAGTCAACAATTATTTAAAGCCTTTCCAATTTTTTAGTACGGATCAATGCAATATATAACATTGATTTAGTCATTTTTCGACACTTTTTTAAATCTAAACACACACGGCCGCACGTTTGATCTTGACTCATACGAATGGTTATAGCCTCTGCCGCAGCAATGGGAAATTGTTCACGGATAACTTGATAATTTAATATGTTTGATACATTTAATGGTGATCTGCCTCGAAATGTGAGTTAAATTTTCTTCGATATCTTCCTTTAGTGTGAATACTTTAAACTTATTTCGAGCTTTCTTACCAACTTTATCGAAACTAAACTCCATCCGTTACCCTGGATCCTTCTGATTCATACGTCCATGGGTTAAGCAAGGCGCACACACATTTGCACAGCGAATAAGCACAAGGCACAACGCACAAGAAAACATGCTTCAAAGCATACTGTAGCGTCTAGGAACTTTTGAGAAGTCGAACAACGCCATCTTTAAGCGCGGAAACGAATTTGCGTTCAAATCCGTTCAAAGGGACCGACTCATGATGAAATAAAAAATTCTAGCCATAAATGCTAAGGTAATTACACAGGATCACAAATCCCCTAGGCCTGCAACATGAGAGGGACTAGGTGTACCTTGTGTTTTTGAGGTCGCTGAATCCGAATCCGGTGTCCATTTGACGCCATCAGTTCAGTATCAAGGTCAGTTCAAGGTCGAACCTACAAAATTCATAGCTAACCAACTAAATCAGGGTACATTTAACTTTAAGTGGTCGCTGAATTCGAACCCGGGACTTGTTTGACCCCATGATGTGACGATAAAGGTCATTTCAAGGTCAAACCTGCGGAATCCGTCGTTAACGGACTATACCACGTACATATAGGTTTTTGGGGTCGCTAAATTTAAATTCCGTGTCCGCTTCATCTAATGAGGTCACGATCAAGGTGAATTCATCGTCAAACCTGCGATATTCCAAACCGGCGAATTCTAAGCCCACAAACGCAAACACAAAATACTTAAGACCACAAACCTCGAGCCTACAACCCCCAAGCCCTAAACCACTGAGCCTACAAACCTTAAGCTTACAAACCTAAGGCCCACAAATCTTAGTTCTACAAATCCCAAGCCCACACACCTTAAGACCACAAACCTCAAGTCTACAAATTACGAGCCAAGGAACCTCAACCCTACAAACTCCAAGTCTACATACTCCAAGTCCACACACTCCAATCCTACAAACCGTAAATCTACAAACCCTAATCCCGTTAACCACAAGCCTATAAATGTCAAAATCACAAACTTACAACACCCACTAACCCACAAATCTACAGATCCACAAATCCACAAACCCACACACTCACAAATCTGCAAAACCAGAACTCCCAAAACTTTCAACCCCTAAATCTGAAGTTTGTATTGGTCTTAATTGTTTATGTCAGGTTGCCTAATTTGAATTTAGAGTTAGTTTGGACACCTTGAGATTTGGAAAAACCTGAAGAGTTGTTATGTGGGTTCTGTGCTGTTTAGGATTTGTAACCTTGTCGTCATTCAAAAATGCTATAGTATCAGATACTTTCTAAATAAACTAAATTTGAACTAGCTCAATACAGCGTGAGAAATGCTTTAAATTCATTTTTTTCCATTGCCTTTCTTATGTCTGCTAAAGGTACCCTGATTTAGTTGGTTAGCGATGAATTTTTTGGTTTGACCTTGAACTGACCTTGATACTGACCTGATGGCGTCAAACGGACACCGAATTTGAAGTCGGCAACCACTTAAACCTAAAGGTACCCTGATTTAGTTGGTTAGCGATGAATTTTGTAGTTTTGACCTTGAACTGACCTTGATACTGATTAATCGTTATGGTGGCGCAAAAGAAAGTCTTCACGATTATTGGATTCCTCATATCATTTATTCGACTTGTCCAAGTGACATTAGCAGACATTGCAAATACAATGAAAGAAAAACTGAATGTAAAGCGTTTCTGACGCTGTATTGAGCGAGTTCAAATTTAATTTATTCAAAAAGTATCTAATAGCATTTTTGAATGACGGCAAGGTTACAAATTCTAAACAGCACAGAACCCTTCAACTCTTCATGTTTTTCCAAATTTTACCATTAACATCTCTTAGCCTTCATCTGTAGATGTCCAAACTAACTCTAAATTTAAATTAGGCAACTTGATATAAACAAATAAAAACAATAAAACATCAGATTTAGGGGTTGAAAGTTTTGGGAGTTGTAGTTTTGTAGATTTGTGAGTGTGTGTGTTTTCGGATTTGTGAGTTTGCAGATTTGTGGGTTAGTGAGGGTTGTAAGGTTATGAGTTTGACATTTATAGGCTTGAGGTTTGTGGGATTAGGGTTTGTACGCTTAGAGTTTGTAGGCTTGAGGTTTCTTGGCTCGTAATTTGTAGACTTGATGCTTGTGGGCTCAAAATGTGTGGGATTGAGGTGTGTGAGCTTCAGGTTTGTAGGCTTTAGGTTTGTAGGCTTATCGGTTTTGGGCTTGGGTGTTGTACGCTCGAGGTTTGTGGTCTTAAGTATTTTATGTTAGAGGTGGTGGGTTTAGTATTTGCCGGCTTGGGATATCGTAGGTTTGACGATGAATTCACCTTGATCGTGACCTCATTACATGAAACGGACACGGAATTTAAATTCAGTGACCCCAAAAACCTATATGTACGTGGTATAGTCCGTTAACGACGGATTCTGTAGGTTTGACCTTGCACTGACCTTCATCGTGACATCATGGTGTAAAACAAACCCCGGATTCGAATTCAGCGACCACTTAAACCTAAAGGTACCCTGATTCAGTTGGTTAGCGACGAATTGTATAGGTTTGACCTTGAACTGACCTTGATGCTGACCCGATAGCGCTAAACGGACACCGGATTCCAATTCATTGACCACTTAAACTTGACGGTAACCTGATTCAGTTGATGAGCGATGAATTTTATGGGTTTGACCTTGAAACTAACCTGATGGCGTGAAACGGACACCGCATTCGGATTTAGCGACCTGAAAAAAAGGTCCACCTAGTATTTCTTATATTGCAGTCTTAGGGGATTTGTGGTCCTGTGTTATTACCTCACTCTAAGCACAATGTGGACTATAAGTTAAAAATTTCAGAAAAACCCGCAACTATCTAGCTTTATTTAAAGTGAACATTATTAAAAATGGTACTGAACTGTTTAAACAATTATTTTTGTCAATATGAATTAATGTGTACCTCACTCTAATTGAAAAGTTGAAAAGAAGTTGGAAATTTCGGAAAAACTGCGTCTTCCGAACTCTATTCTAAGTGAAACTTCCTAAAAACAATGATAAATTGTTTAAATAATTCATGTTACCATGTAATTATCAATAGGAAGTAGTATTTTATTTATTATTCGACATTTTGCTTTTAAAAACCGCAAAAGAATCTTAATTAGCGCCAAAATCTCGCAGAGCCCAATTTTTCACTCATGGAATTATTTCGGATCCTATAAAACAGACTTCTGGTGCTGTCATTTAAAAAATAAGTTATGATTCGTATTCAAACAAATTTAAATTAAGAAGAAAATTCCAATGAATTTTTAATTATTTTTCGAAAATCAAGGAAGATCCCATTTTTATATTTAAATGGCTTTTAGAGCACATTGTAAGTTATCTTCAAAAAAAGTTTTAAAGGAAACCAAAAGTGGATTTTTTTCTAAATTGAGTTTAAACATTTGTTTCTAAGGAATACAAAAATTTGTTAGAATTTAAAGGAAAAAAATTTTTTTAGGCTGCTTCTTATTATAAGTAAAAATATACATCTTCATATCTCTAAAATCGCCAAAGTAATTCATGTTTCAACAGAAGGAGAAAGATCTCAAATGGAGAATATTTCTTACACACTTTGCCTAGGGATTATATATATTGCCGGATTACATATATGTTTATCTGAAACATATACATATCATTTATTTAATTTAGTGCTGGTTAATTAGTGGCACGTGTATTGTAATTTCACCTTCAGAGACTCTGATAATGTTTTTATAAAGTAAACGTTAACTAAGTATCATGGATTTTCACATTATTGTTTATGACCCTAACGTTTCCTATGTCTATGGATTTTAAACTTTTGTAGTTTTTTTTCTCCATTTAAATCAATTGCATCATTATTCATTATTAATAAATTTTGTGAAGCATTATAAGCAAACTGAAAGTCTGATCGAAAACCTGAAGACACCGCTTTGAGAAAAAAAAAAAATTTTCGCGAAGTTATGAGCATTGAAAATTTTACAGACGAAATAAATATTTCTTTCGATAGTAAATTTCTGATTTCATTTCAAATTACATTTTACTATATCAACTGCTTAATTTTAAAACGCAAGTCTCTCATTTCCTCTTAACTAATGACATCCTTCTGTGAGTTAATATTTCACTGCTCAAAATAAATATTAATTTGCAACAATTATTTCATACTTTGGCTTTAATAAAGCCATTTGCTCCTATTAAAGAAATGTGTTATGAGACGTATTCAGTATGACAATTTCTTTGAATGAAGTAAGTTTCCTTTGATTTAGGATTTTTTTTCTTTTTTTTTCAATTGTCCATATAGAGAATAAAAAACTCTACAATCTCTTGTAATAAGTAAGTGTTTACTTTAAAAATTTATTTTCTATTACCCAGATTCACCGAATTAGGCTTGCAACATATAATCTATGTCAAACATAATTTTCTGAATGATATTTGTATAAAGAAAAATCTACTCGATTCAAAAAAATTATCTTACTGAATACGACCCATAAAACAATTCAGACGCAGCCTGAAGTAAAATAAATAGTTTGTTAGATCTAATTAACTAAGCGCGTAATTTTTTTCATCGACAATAGCTAACTGAGTATACAGACTTCATTTGAGTACAAACATGTTTCTGATAAAAATTCCTGCAAAAAAACAGAAAAATACGACCAAATTTGGACCAAAACAAACAAAAAAATAAAAATAAAAATGCTCCTACTGTGATCTGAAAAAATCCAAGAAAATTTCTTCCTCCTGGACAAAGATCTCTTTGGTTGAAAGTTTTACTATTTCAATTAAAATTAATTTATTTGTTAAAAATAATTTTTTTAAGTGAATATTTCATTAGTTGGTTAAGAATTCAACTATTTGACTGAAAAATCATCTTTTTTTCGTAGAAAATTCGTCGCTTTGTCTTGAAAATTTGACAGTTTGGTAGAAAATTCAACTGTTTTGTAAAAAATTAGTTTTTTTTATTAAAAATTATTATTTTTGAATGAAATATTAACTATTTCATTTTTAATTAATAATTGGTCTTTTTAGTTTCAAAATTCAACGATTTGATTGAAAATTCAATTATTTTGTTGGAAATTCGTCTTTTGTCAGAAAATTAATCTCCTTGGTTGAAAATCCAATTAGTTCGTTAAAAATTTATGTATTTGGTTGAAAATTCGTCCTTTTTAGTAGAAAATTAATCTTCTTGATTAAAAATTTATCTTTTCGGTTGAAAATGCAACTCTCTTGGTGAAAATTAACCTTTTTGGTTTGAAAATTCATCTCTTTTCGCAGTAATTTCATCTTTTTTGGTTTAATTAAATTAAAATTTCTAATTAAATTAAATTAAATTTTTTTTAAATTAAAATTTTTATTAAATTAAAATTAAATAAATTTTTAGTTAAATGTTGTAACTAGTTTCTTCAAAATTAATTTTTTTATTGAAGATTTATGATTTTAGTGGAAAATTGATCACTTTAGTCGAAAATTGAACTATTTCAATACAATTAAAATAATAATAAAATAAAAAAATAATAATTTTATTAAAAATAATAATAAAAATGAAAAATAAAGTTGATTTCTTTTCAAGTGAATATTTAATTACTTGGTAGAAAATTCAACTGCTTGGTTGATGATTCAACTGTTTTGTAGAAAATTAGTTTTTTTATTGAAAATTATATATTTTTTTAAAATGAAAATTGAATTATTCCATTTTTGGTTAATAATTGATCTTCTTTAGTTTCAAAATTCCACTGCTTGGTTGAAAATTGATGTAATTTGTTGAAAATTCGTCTTTTTGATAGAAGATTATTCTTCTTGTGGGAAAGTTCAACCAATTGTTTAAAAATTTATGTGTTTTGTTGAGAATTCGTCTTTTTAGTAGAAAATTACTCTTCTGATTGAAAATTCATCTATTTCTTTGAAAATTGAACTACTTTACTAAAAATTGGTATTTTTTGTTAAAAATTATTATTTTTTTAAAGTGATTATTTAATTATTTGATTGAAAATTCAACTGTTTGATTGAAAATTCATCTTTTTTATAGTCAATTCATCTATTTGTTTTGAAAATTCAATAATTTGGTGGAAAATTCAACTGTTTTGTAGAAAATTATTTTTTTTCATTGAAAATTATTACTTCTGTTTTTTAAAATGAAAATTGAATTATTTCATTTTTGGTTAATAATTGATCTTTTTAGTTTTAAAATTCAACTATTTCGTTATAAATTGATGTAATTTGTTGGAAATTCGTCTTTTTCGGTAGATAATTCATCTCCTTGCTTGAAAATCCATCTTTTTTGCTCGAAAATTCAATATTTTATGATTTGAAAATTCATCTCCTTTGTTAGAAATTTCCTATTTTTTGGTCCAGTTTAACGGCCATTTATTTAAAATTAAAATCTTTTCTTAGCTGGAATATAAACTATTACATTTTTGGTTGGGATTTTTTCTGTTTTGTTTGTGAGTTCAACTACTTGGTCAAAAGTTGAACTACTTTATTAATACATATAAAACAGTAATGATTAAATTCACGAAAAAAATTTAGTCGGCGAAAATCACGTAATAAAAGAGGTTAAAAGAGATTAAAAATACTAATATATGAAAAACAATTAATTTAGTTAATAGTTAAGCCACTATAAGTTTTCATAAATTAAAATTAATATTAATTATTTTTTTTTATTTGTGCTCTTAATTAATGATTATCGATACTGTAGATTGGATTGTCCATTGTAGGGTGGTTTCCCCTGTATATTATCAGTTGATTTTTTGAAGTTCTATTTAAACAAAAGTCATAACCCAAATTTTGCAATTTTTTGTCAACGAACGTTTACTTTTAATTTAAATGAATGTAAGGAATGTGGAATATTTGAGTATCTTCTGAATTGAACACCTTTTAAAATATAATATTTGCGCACAGGATGAAGATGAGACAAAATAAACTATCTTCTTTAAGGATCACGTTTCTGACCTCTTATAGCATGTATGCAAACAAAAGATAAAGTGCTACTTCAGTAAAGCTCATATCTGACTGCACTCAGAGCATGAGTCTGTATTAGAGTCTCATTATCTGCAACCATTCATATTTACATAATATGTAGTATTCAGCTTAGAAAAACGGTAAAGAAAGTACCTCTAATTTTGAAACAGGAAAATATTTTACAGTTATGGGACAGTAAATAGTACATATTATGAAACAAACATGAATATCGAGACCGTGATTTATTAGACGAAAAAACACTTGTAAAATGCTGTAAAATAATATTCTGAAGAAAATTTATTATACAAGGATCCAACTTTAGTTGCAGGTAATATAATCATTTACTTCTGTGTCTACTTTTTCTTCTAGTTCCCCTTTTTTCAACATTTCATTTTTTCCCCGTATTTTCGAGAAATTTCCCCTTGCCCGTGTGGAAATGTACCCAATTTTGCCCAAATAGTTCTTGGGCCCCAATTTGGCGTCCTACTTTAGAAAAATGAATTAATAAAATATATTGCTTCCATAATAGGCTAGATGCACTCCGACCATAAACATGGAAATATATTTGCTGCTTGGAATTTTTAATTATTAAAACTTACATAATAATAGCACATATATACGGACACTTTGTTATGGCTTAGATTAGCTTTGCCCAGGGTTGGCGCTGCTGACAAAAACTTTATTTCTAATAAAAAAAAAAAAATTCCTATATATTTATTTCTAATATTGAGATAAACGGGTTTATGTTCATATAATATGATCAAAAAACATCGAGTAGAAGAGAAAGTGTGTTTCCAAGTTAAAAAGCCATCTATTCAAAATTTAAAAATTTGGGTATATTTCACAGATTATAAAAAAAAAAGGTAATTTACGATATTTCCATTAAACTGCGAAAAACGACTTTTTAGAAGTTATTTTCATCCCGCAAAACCTCAGGATATTGATCGATGTCTTTAAATATTTTTCACAGTTTATAAGTAACCCAAAATATAAGTTTTCCTTGCTAGGCTTTTCTTGATTTCTAAAATTTTATTTTTTCGACCCACCCTACGCAATGCAAAATAAACGGTCTATAAATATTTTACCCACACTGAGAAAAATATTCGTGGCACCAAATATTATTCTTTGGCTCAATAAAACTTTTTCCGACTCAACAAAAAGTTTTATTTATTCAACAAAATATTACGTTGGATTAACAAAACGTTTTGCCATGAAAATCAAAATTTGTTGGAACCAAACAAAAATGGTTGCACAAATACGAATGAAATTATTTTGTTGTACAAACAGAATATTTTTCTCAGTGTATTATATCTATTTCCTCTATTTAGGTTTTGATATATTTTAAAATTACCCGCGCTTTTTCATGATCTTATTTTGACCAATCAGAATGTGGCGTTAAGCAATGCTAGCGCCCTCAGTCATTCGTGTTTGCAGTGATGCTTTCATTCTTTTGGAGGACGCGTAATTTA